>VXBT01004280.1:143164-169896 GCA_013400235.1 Oriolus oriolus | reverse complement strand
TTTTTGTAATCATCAGTGGATAAACAGAAAGTGAGAGAGAAGTAATTATAGAAGTAGAAAATAATATTGCCTGTGGTTTAACAGGTTGATTCTGGACAGTGCTGGTAGCACCAGATGCTGGAGTTTAGTAATTAAAGTGAATTTTACAACATCACAATTCAACATCCCAGAATCCGTAATAGCTGGCAGCATTTGTTTAGGAAATCTCATATTTAATCTCAGATTAAAAGATAGGCATGTGAAGACAGTCGTATTTATTATTCTCCTTGGCACTTCCACATTGTGAGCTGACTGCCCAAGACTGGGCTCAGATGTCAATGGAACAGCTTGTGGTGCCACTTTAATTGTCCTATAGAAAAACAAAATACTGTGGGCTCCCAATTTGGCATCTATCCTGAGAAGTAAAGCAAGCCTGGAAGGTCTGCTTCTGATCTTCTGTGCATGGAATGTATCATGACTTTCACTAAATATTAAAGGGTGTTTCAAAATTATGTGTGTCTTAAAATACTCTCTGCATGCCAGGGTTATCTAACGTATGCACATGTCTGCAGTAAAGCATCCCATTAAGATTAACATTAAAAGCCAACACTTCCAGAAATGATACTACATTATCATCCAGTTGGCATTTCTGCTATTTAATCTGACACATGGGTGCATGAAAGACTATTAAAACTCTGTCTGGAATAAGCTGCCCATCACAGGGATGAAGGACAGAATTTGACTCTATATTTGTTGTTCATAATTTTGAAGTGCTGTGGGAGAAATGCTGTATGAATATTTCAGTTTGAGGATCATATACAGGGTGGGTCATACATAGTGTGGATTCTTTTTGGTTTTTTAAGTATAGCCAAACAATTTTTATTCACTTAGAAGTACTTTCTTTGGCCATCTATGTATGCACATGTACATGTCTACATGCATACACAAGTTCAGACACATTCTGTCAACAGCAGACAGCCGAGATCTTCAAAATACAGGTATTTCTCATCAAAGATTTAAAAGATTCAATAAATGTCAGAAGCACACAACTGCTTTATATTCTTCTTCTTGTTGAATTATTCCCTCAGTTGAGAGAGGGCTATTTCCCTGCTTAATGCCTTTTCACTTTGCCTGCTCCCAGAACTGCTCTTCACACAAACATTCCTCATTATCCCATTCTATCAGTATTGCTGCATCTGATCAGATATGATCTAAGTCGTATCTGATTTTGCACATGGCTCCCCTGGTCTCAAGCTGCCTTGGGTAAGAATGAAAAATGGGGCAAAATCGTCGCTACCAACAGGCTGACGAGCCTGGTGGGAGAGCTTGAAAACAGTGATGAAGGGGAGGTAGCAGTGGAGCAGAGACTGCAGGGTGCCTTGGCTGGGACAGACCTCGTGAGGAATCATGTGCACACCAATGAGAGCACAGGGAAGTGTCATAGGCAGAGCGCTCACACCTCTTCTGAGACACCAGCCTGACCAGGTGGCTCTGAAGGGCCTGTACACTAAAGCAGGCAGTGGCACAGAAGAAAACTCTTACTCTGAGAGTGGTCAAACACTGAAACAGAATGCTACGAGAGCTGGTGGAGTCTCGGTACTTGGGGATATTCAAAACTCATCTGGACACAGTCCCAAGTAACCTGTTCTAGCTGATGCCACTTTGAGCAGTGGGAGATAAATCAGATGAACTCTGGAGGTCCCTTTCTACTTCAACTATTCTTTGATCTTGGGAACAGTCTCTTTTTAATGCTGCTGTAAATTACAAAGTATTGAAGGTTTACATTTGTGCTACAGTAGCAAAAGAAAGCCATGAGACCTTTTAGTAATTAATGTTTTAAGATTTCCTTTGTGAAATGAAACACATTTTGACAGTGAACAGGTAATTGTGTCATAATTTAAAGCCACAAATATGAAACATATATTAGGGTGACCACAAGATGTTTTCTCTCATTTCCAATGAGAGTTGAGTCAGTGAATCTGTTCTGCAGTGCTCAGCCCTTTCTGGTCAGAGATGTGCCGAAACCTGACACTGCTGCCTGGGACCAAAGCAGTTCCCAATTCTTACTGTGATGTGATTTATAAATCACAGCACACACAGTCACTTTAGTACTAAACCTTACACATGCATACATCTGGTGATACTACAGCTAACACTGTGAACCAAGAGGCTTAGGAGATCCAGGTTACTCTTGTGCTTATTACAATCCAGTTGGACTCCCAACAATGTATCCCTGCCAGTCACTGTGGAAACATGAAAAGGAGAGCACCTGCCCATGAGGCTTACAAAATGCAAAACAGATGGGGTAAGAAAAATACGCATATTCAAAAACAAAACAAAATAAACCCCAACAAAACAAAACTGAAAAGGAGACTGGGAGGATTTGGTAAAACAGATGCAGCTTAGCCTAGAAGGCAGACTCTGGGATTTGGGGAATTAGCTTCTGAGTTTGTCCACACTGAACATGATTATGGCTCCCCACATACTCATTATCACAGAATCATAGAATCATTTATGTTGGAAAAGACCCTTAGGGGATCACTGAGGCCAGCCGTTACCCTGACACTGCCAAGTCCACCACTAAACCGTGTCCCAAAGCACCACATCTACAGTCTTTTAAATACCTCCCGGAATGGTGACTTGTACACTTCCCTGGGCAGCCTGTTCCAATGCCTGACCACCTTATCAGTGAAGAAATGCTTCCTAATATCTAATCTAAACCCTCCCTGGCACAACTTCAGGTGGTTTCTTCCTGTCCTGTCTCTTGGTACTTGGGAGAAGAGACTGAACTGCACCTCGCTGCATCCTCCTTTCAGGGGAACTACAACATGGACAGAGTCGAATTTTACGTATTTCTGTATTTATTGTCAGTAAACTTTAATATTCCTAATCTCCTAAGCCCCTGCTTAGGGAAGGCAATAGCCCAAGAAGTTGAAAAGGTACTAGAATCTTGAACAGCCCTTCATTTTGTCTGTTTCTTCATCGGAGTAACAGGAAGCAGTGACACCACCTTACACATCCAGCTGAGATGTCCCCATCTAACAGAGAGAGAAGGGTTTCTTGTACAGGTATGGAGCACAACAGCCAAGATAGTTTTCTCCAGAGACTATTTTGGGGGTCCTGAGGAGGATGCTGAATTAGCCAGTCCAAGAGGCCCAGGAGACTCATGCTGTAATGAAGGCTGTAAAATTCAGCACGTGAAGCTGGACATTCCTGCATACTCTGAGCGTACATTTTCCTTAATATTGTCATTAATTCAGTGGAAGAAAAAAGTAATAATTTTCTTCTCTGAACATCCCTCATCACATATATGCCACACTACATAATTAGCTGAAACAATTCAATTTGTTAAATGAAAAAATTAACTTGACTCAACATTAATTACTCTGACATGCATCCATAGCTGTTTGTCTCCATTAGACAGATTATGAGTTATCTTGTGTCACTGCACTTGCCAGAGTTCTGTAGTGAAAGTATGAACATCGTGACATCTTTAAGAAATCAGAGATTTGGTTCAACTACCTATGTGAAGGTATGGGATCCTTACCTGTATCTTCATAGATAAACCCAATCTTACTCTGCACTTCCACAAGCTTTCGGTGCCCATTTATCTTTGTACCCTAAACAGAATCGAACCACTATTTCTATAAAGCTATTTGCACACTTCAGTTGCACAGCAGACAAAGGCAGACATGCCAGGTAAAATATAGGCAGAGGAAGCACCACTTGTTTTTGCATTCTGCCCAGAATTACAGAATTCTGTTCAGGCTAGTGAGCTTCAAGATTTCACAAAGGTCCTAAAACACGTATTTCACTTAAACAGAACTACAAATAAAAAACAAGCAGAGACTGCAAGGATTAGGCAGAAAAGTTTTTCCCCACAGAATTATTACTACTTACAATAAAACAGAGCATCATGTTCAAACCATGCTTTATTTGTTTAGGTGAGTAAACCCTCGGTTGGTTACAAGAAAAACAAGTTTGTAAAATGTGCTTTCATCCTCAGTTCATATTTCCTGAACAACTGAACAGACTCCAGATATGCACCAAGTGGGTGATGTGCTAAAGGGAAGAGATTCAGAGAAGAGCTGCACCTCCCAGACTCTGGGAAGATTAGATTGGACACGGAGATTTGTTTGATCCAGTTGCTGTTAAGTGCAACCTTGGATTAAGTATACAGTGTCAAGAGCCTAAAATTAAAATGTGTTCTGTCTGCACTTGCTTGGTCAGTGACTGAGCCCTGTGAACAGGGTACCTTTGACCCTTCCTGGCAGCCACTAGACGGTGAAGTTTTTATTCTTCCATGAATCACACACAAGTTTATTTCAGGGCCTTACTGATCAATCCTGTTGGTGTCCTGTTTAATCAGCGAGTCAGATAAGGTACTATGAGTTAGTTGCCAATCTGAAATATTTCTTTGCCTGTTCTTAGATTGTTGTGTTTCAGAATAAAAAAATCATCAAAATCCATTTTTTAAGGTATCTGCTCCAGTCATGATTACATACCCACAGCTGGCCTAAGATACGATGTGAATGGCACTATCAAATGCAAAAGTGACAGACTGCAGTATTTTAAAACAGCATTGTTTATCCCTCTCACTCAGGAAATTAAACAGATTGTCTCATTTCTGTTGCCAAAATTTTGGAAGCATGAAAAACCAAACAAGTTTTGGTGTCTTTGAAAATCACAGAATTATCAGTCACGTGTTCCAGTTGATCTGCAGATCACTGCGGGGGGAAAAAGCAGTTTTTAACATGAGCTGTGGTCCCCTCCTAACACTGATCTTTTCTCTCTGATCCATCCTACTGGTTTTTGCAATCCTATACTTAGCAGCTTCCCACCCACATGATTAATATGCTTGATTTTGTACAGAATACAGCAACTAGACTTCTGACTAGAAATAAGAAGGTTTGACTGTGTGATGGCACTCCTGGCCCAGCTTCACATTCAGAAGTTCATGAAGATTGGCTGGGGGACTTTTCCTAGTAACTGTACCTGTCCTTGTGTCTCTTTCAGGGCCACTCACAGGTTTGTATGAGTGGTTGTTGGATACATATGATTGAATGGGAAAGGGTGAGAGGAAACAGCCTCAGATTGCGCCAGGAGAAGTTTAGTCTGCGTATTATGGAAAATTTCTTCACTGGAAGACTTATCAAGCATTGGAACAGGCTGCTGAGGGTAGAGGTTGAGTCAACATCCCTGGAGATCTTGCAGACACGGCACCAAGGGACGTGGTTTAGTGGGGAACTTGGCAGTGCTGGGTTACTGGTTGGACTCAGTGATCCTAAGGGTCTTTTCCAGCCTAAATGATTCTATGAATAAATGCTCTTATTAACTGCTCACAGATTTTAGATGTAGATCTAGCCTTTTTAATTTCCACATGAAATCCTTTGCAGAAAAGATAAACTGCATACAGATGCATCTTGCTTCTCTTGTTAGCTTGAATTAGTGAACACTGGATTTTATGTGTTTTCATTGTTTTTTTGCAGATCACGTTCTTATTCTCCTGTGTGTTTCATAAGTGAATTGTGCACTGACCTCAAAAATATTCCCATCTCTACTTAAACACAATTCTGCCTCTGAATTTAACATGATTTTAGTTAATTATTGACATCATTGCATAGAATACATACCTTTTAAATTTAGACTCATTAAGATTGTATATTTAATCCACGGCTGGAGTTAACAGGAACTGGATCAAACAAAACTCCACGTGCAATAGAGAGACTCTGGTTAAAGGATAGCTCCTGGTCTAAAGTCTGTCCACTTTAGCTCATCACTCTCTTTGTGCACATCTGGTGTTCCCAGAGCTTGTTCTGCCCTGTTTGTCCCAATATCCCTACCCACACTCACAGTGACACACATGTTTTGCACAAGATTAACACAGCTGTGGTTCCAGAGCCCTTGGATGAGGTGACCCCTTAACAGAGCGGGGTTCTTAACTCCGTGGCACGATGCCCACACTGAGCACTGGGAATGCTGACACAGTGCTGATGACTGCTGCTTGGTGCAGCAAGCATTACCTGCCCTACCTGCTGTGGACAGAATTCAGGAATCCTGTCCTCCAGACGTGTTTTTAAATAAGGTGTTCCAGTACACAACGTGCATTTCCACAAGGAACGACCATCACTGCCTGGAGCGGGAAGCTCCCAGAGCCCTACACTGTCTTCACCCAGGAACATCTACATTTTGCAGCTTTCAGTTCTGGTGAACTCGAAATACTGCAGCAGCTTGAAGTAAAATAAAAAATTAAAATTTGTGCTAAATTAAACAGGAAAATTAATACTGTGACTAACAAAGAACCCCTCATGTATTTATATCAATTTTACAGAAAATTCTGTTTCGAAATGTCAGTTTCATTACATTTCTGTCCTGAATTCCTCCTAAACAAATGTGGTAGCAACATCAACTTTCCCAACAAAAGCTGACAGAATAAAGCCACAGCACCAGTGTAGAAGCACTGATTCTTTAGGTTCCTGGAAAGGTGGGAGACAGTTTATATTTTTTCCCCTCAAACAGGTAGAGGCCTTTTGCAGTTTGGGTTTATGCATTTCCACATTCTTACCCTGTTATGGAAGATGATGAAAATGACCTGAAATAGTCTAAAGCATCTCTGTAATTTTTCTCACCAGCAACCCACTTCCCCCTCCACCGAATTGCCATTGCTGTATTCAGTAGAGAAACACTTAACTTCACTAAACACACTCACTCACTTAAAGGATCATCTGATAATGTTATCAGTTTTAATGTTTCATAATGAATCAAAATGATTAGAAAACTTTGCACCTTTTCTAATGCAATTATTTCAGTCAGCTCACAGAGTGAGGATGTTAGCATTTTTAAGACCTTGTTCTCTATAAAATTTCAATGGACTTATCTATGCAATGCAGTGGGAATGAATGGATTCCACTGTGAAGATGATGGCCGTAAAATCAGGTAAAATATGACTGATTCAGTTATGTGCAATATCTTCAGCAATCATACTGAACCCTTCATAAATCACCTCTCCTTTCAAAAACACTGGAACAGACACAAGAGGGAGGCTGACAGGCTAATTATTCATGTATGCAATAGATGAAAACATTTCACTGATATCTTGCTGGAGAACCCTGGTAGATCAGATATCATGAAGACACACTCTGATGTAACATTTCCAGAGAACTGCTATAGTGACAGAAGTGTGAGAAGTTCAATTCTAAGACCAGGCCCCCAGTCAGGAGGTTTTTGACCCAATAGGTTTATACGTGCCACTGAATAAGGTGAGCTCTTGGGGCAGTGAAAGCGGGCAGTTAACATCAACACTATGAATCCAGACCTTTAAACGATGCTCAGAGTAGCCTATTTATTCACTAACTGTTTTTGCAGTTGGGCTAGCAAATGAACAATTCCTGTTCTCCATGAGAAAGCTCTCTTCTGTTCAGAGTTCCTTCAGTTTCTGCCAGATTGCTCACCACCATTCTATTTGCAATACCACCAAAGACACAGAAACACTGGGATAAAATACCACTATGGAATTCATTTTACAGCATCACCACCACCGACAGGATTTTGTTTCTGAGCAGTTATTTTCATGCAGCAAAAGGACATGTTGTTACTCATAAGGCATACATTATTCTGCAAGTGAGACAAACAATAAATCACTGCCAGATCCCAGTATCTCTGGCACACTCCAAAGCTGCTGGTTTCTTCCCCTGTGTTGTCATGCTTTAAATCTTATTACCATCAGAAAGATGATGAGGAATTTCCAGTTACTTCAGTTCACTGGCAGCTGGCCTTCCCCTTCCACGAGGAAAGCTCCATGAGCTGCAGAGTCTGTGGTGCTCACATTAAAAACTCAGTTAGGAGGTAATTAACCCAAGGGCTTTGTTCAGGAGGTGTTTAAGACTTGGCTCCAGGACTCACTCATGGTCGCCTCACTGGTTTTAACCTCCCCCTGCAGGTTCCTAGTGCAGCTCTGTGAGGGAGGCTGATTGTGGGGTGCTGTGCAGACACACAAACAGGCTTTCCATCAGCAGAGGCAGCACAAGCACGCAGCCCAGTCACCCACATGAGCAGTGTGCCAGAGATCTGTAAGGAACTGTCCCTCCGAGCGCTTCCCTGATGGCTTTGCTCAGAACTAGGCCTACAAAGGGCAGCAGGCCCTGGCAATTCCATTACCAATGGAAAACAGGAAGGTGACCAAGATGGTGAACTGGGCCAGCAGAGTTGAGGAAGCTGCTTCTTCATTCCACCTTTACCTGACTGGCCAGTTCACTGTGCAGCTAAGAGGATATCCAAGACTATTTCACTCTGAGCAATGGAAAGCTGCTCTCGCTTTCTTGTGCTGCCAGAAGATCTGACAGGCTCTCAAAGAAGCTGGAGACTGCAAGTGTAGGAACAATTTTGCACCTCTTTTTCCTTCCAGCTATGCTCCCTGACTGCCAAAGGAGGCTCCCTGGAAGGTGCTCTACAGATGAATAAACTGGTCTAACTCATCAGGTCATGTTTCCTCGGGCACTGCAGTACTGGCATAGTCAGGGAAAACAGGCTGCATGTTCAGCTGTTCATGTTCAGCTAAATGAGAAAGATCACAGAATGGAGGAGTTTCATAGGTACTAACAAAAAGCTGGGCTCCAGCTCTATTCCAAGCCTGTACTTTGGTAAATATAAGGTTTATCTACTACACTGAAGAATCTGGAGCGTGGTCTCTACAAAAACTCTTCTGTCTCCCTCCACAGTGACAGCAGCGAATAGAAGTGATTCCCTGGCACAAGGCTTATGTGCTCAGCAGCTCTGTATATTTGTATCACACTATACACCAGAACACCCCGGATTTATCCACCTCAATTTTACTTAACCTAGGGCATTTGTTCCAAACAAATCTTCATTATTCTATTATTGGTTTTTTTGCTAACAACCAATGTTTACTGTAAACACAAAAGATACTCTGAAGAAATAGGCAACAAAATAACTTTCATTTTCTCTCCTCCTGAAAATTTTTAATTAAAAGACATCTCATAAAATATGAATTCATGTCCAATTTGCTTGCTCATCAAGTAAAAAGTAAGGACAGATATCAGCATCTAAAAATCTGAATAAAGGTCGGCAAGTAAGTAGCTAAAAGCTACTTAATGAAGATGCTCAAAAGGAATGCATGTAATCTGATTTGTACTGCATAATTCTTTTTGTATTATTTATTTTACACTTGAAATGACCTTATTTTATTTAATGCATTCAGTCTCAGTAGCTCACTGATACAGAATCATTTAGCTTAAACTCTGATTAGGCAGCTGCTCTCCAGTTCAATCAGTCCCCTTCCCAACAGCAAAATTTTATTTGGCTGGTGAATACTTCTATATCCTGACAGGAACTTGAAGCCCCATTTTGTCTCAGAAACCCTGTCCTGAAGTGTATCATCATACCCCACAAGGCTCAGCTTCAACTGAATCAACAGGAATTGAATGGGCTATGGAACTGGGTTCTAGAGAGGTGCATCCTCAGACTTTTGAGGGGCTGGAGTGGAGGGTGCCCCTGGGAAGGCTTGCTGGACAGAACTGGAAAGATCCTACCAATGTTATACAGTAAACCAAGTTCAGAAGATGAATTTCTATGTCTCTGTCCCCATTACAGAGATGTTTTTGTGGCTGTAAAGGATAGCTTCATGATCGGGAAGGGAAACAAAGTGTGAAAGCAAACACAGATGGGTTTACAGAAAGAGAGTGGGAGAGAGAAAGCACTTAGCTAAACCTCTTGTGGTCAGCTAAGAAATGTAAATTGTACTGTTTTGAGATAAAATATGATAATAAACTAAAATCACCTGGTGGTTTTATGCTTACAACTACTAAATCAAAAAGAAACATGTAATTTACAGTGTGAACGAAGAGGAGAAGGCTAAAAGGATAGAGACCAATATGGTATAAAGCAGATACTTCATTACTTCAGAGCCTAATTCAAGCATATGCTGAATCCTTGCACTTTTCATGTAAGTTAGCAAGTGCCGAGCAGCTTGTAAGAAGCTCTCTTCCTCTCTTAGAATCAGGATCCCAGTCTGCTACACCACCTAAGAAAACCATTACCAAGTAAATGCATAACTGGTATTAAGCCCATGCTTAAATATATATAAACACTCCCCTAGGAAATGTTGTATTTCCCCCCATGTATATGGATATGCAGATATCCATATATTCCCCTCAACAGGCAGGGAAATGACAGACATGAGATCTGTGACACATGATGCATGTGGGTCTCCAAAAGCAGCCCTCGGGAGCACAATGCCAGGAAGCACCAAGGAGGGTCAAATCAGTCATCAGCTCTCACTGGCTTCCAGCAGAAACAGAAGCTTGAATCTGGTGCCTGCACAGAGGCACCCAGTGCAATTTCAGACACCTTGGGATATCTGAGGACAGATGTGACACAACAGCACCAGCTGGATGCCAAGCATGATGTGCTAGTACATCTAAAAGAGCCATCTTTGGGCAACCAGAACCACCCTGGGCAAACAGGTCCTTTGGGAATCTTTGCACACAGAGCCTTTGGGGATTTATTTTTAATCTCTTGGCAGCAACAAAAGATCCTCCATATTCATAATTTTTTAAAGTATGGCACTCTTACATCAAAAGTCAGTGCTGCAGATCAACTGATCTCTCCATGGAGATAAGATACTCACTGAAACAGCTGAAGCGCTATTAAAAAATAGTGGATTTCTACCATGTTTTGGTGCATGTAAACCTGAAAATTTCTGTAATTAAAGTTAAACACTATCCTGGAAGAAGTTTCCATAAGACTCACATTAGGCAGCTATATTTATTACTAAATGTTTCCTGTTTTACCCAAGCTGAACACATTCAGCAACTGGCATTACAGAGCACAACTCCTTAATTCTCAAGTTGAATGTGATCACTGCAGACACTGGTTTCGCACACACCCAGCCCGTGCGTGCCCATTTCCAGTGTCTGCAGCTTGATCAGCTGTCTGCTCATACAAAGGTACTCGTGATGGGGACCAGCTGGAAGTAAGTCTGTGCACAGTTACAATGTGTGTGTGAACATGTCTGCAAGTTGAAAAACAGAGCACATTATTCCCTGTTTTCAGAGGGGAGATCTCTTGGTCACACAGTGTCATTGTGGAGAACCTGACAGTGCTTGCCCTTCCAAAGCACATACACACACCCAAGAGCCAAATGGAAAAAGAGAAACCAGTGAAGGTGTTAATGTCAATTGGTGTTACCTCTTCTGCTGCTGGATAAATGCTGTTTTCTAAAAATAGCAAGCAGCCTTCCGGATTCTGGACTGGTGAAGTAGAAGGATTTTAAACTAAAATGTTTTCTCTACGAACCACAGTAAAAAAGTCCCAGTTTCCTCCAAACCCTAGAAATTCTACTGCTCACTGTACTTATACAAAACCAAAGCCCGGCTATGAAAAATAAATTAGACCTAACCACCTAGATAGCCTTTTCATGTGCTAGAATCTCATGCTTTTGGCCTCCTGCCTCTGTTTCATGCATAGTCTGCATTCCTACTGACTTGACACACCTGGGAATTTGTTACAGTGACAGAAAAATCAGGGTCACTTAATTTGCCAGTCTATGAGAGTAAAGCAAGCTACTTTTCATAATGCAGGTACAGGCATCAAGTTAGCACTCACTGGTAGCTGTGTCAGAATGCCTGGATATTGTGTGTTTGTCAGACTGTCATAAAGAGTTACAAATACACAGCTACAAACTGTAGATGAAGTCTTACAGTATGGACAGGCGACACGCACCTAGATCAAGAAGGCGTTTTAATTCTCGATACAGAAAGATGCAGAACATCTTTTTGCATGTAAACCTGTTAAGATTTTCAGACTGTGGTGCTTTTGCACACAGAGAACCAATGCTTCCTCAGCTTCAGCAAGACCTACTGGATTTGGTGTGGTTCCACCAAATGGCAGGCAGAAGAGGGAGCAATACAGAAACCACTACAAAGGAGCCCACCTGAGCACCGAGTCTCAGATTATAGGGACAAGATGGGGACAAAGTGAGAGAACAGACAGCATGTTGCCTCATTTCCACCCCATTTCACACTCCTTAACACCTGTATTTCCAACCCAGGAAGACAGGAGCAGTGAAGACTCCACAACCCCAGTCAAGCCATCCCAGACAGAGAGTGGGGAGGAATTTTTATACGAGTTACAGACATATTCATTCCAAATTCTCCTGAAAGTGTTGTAGTTGTTGCTGAGCACCTCCCTTACACACATCTGCTCTTACCTCCATGCCACTTTTTAATGAGTGATCCCCTCAAATCAAATCCACTTTTTTCTAAAGCATGAATAAAACACCATCCATTAGCCTAGTTTTGCTGCTTTCCTAATACTGAAATGGCGAAGGAGTCACTTGTGGTATCTTTTCCTACTTCCCATAATCTGGCAGATCTCTTTTCCCTTTGGGTTGTTTCTTTACTCTCTCTCCAAGCTATTCTTTGCTAGAGCAACATACTTTCCCCTCTTATTAAGGACTCTTTCACCCCAAACAAATGTCTTGCAGTATCGACCCACCATGCATCAGTTCCAGCTCCTCATTACCAGGTCCATTTTTCCTTCTGCAGACACTTGCATGATTATATTATGTGAAATAGCTTATATAAATCAGCTATCATTGTCATATGTTCTAAGGAATCGACCTGCAATTGTTATCTACTGAAAACCTTCATCCCAATTACTTTTAGCCATCAAATCTAAGCCATAAAGTCAAAAGTTGACTGAATAAGGATTACCGAAGCTGCATTTTGGAAACAATAATTTTTAATGTATTCACCTAAGTCCTACTTTAAAGCTATTGTGATCTCATCCCCACAGGCCTTGAAATTGATTTTTGAAACAATACTTTAATTACCTTCCTATCTGGCAAACTTTCTTTGGTGCTTGGTTCAGAAGCTGAGATTGACCCTGCCTTTTCACGTCTGGGTCTGTGCACTGATGTCACCTGCTTGCCACCCTCGCTCACTGCTGCGTGTGCCAGCACAACAGGGCTGGTGAGCAACTGGTACAACACAGGGAATATGTGGGCAACAAATGAACCTTTCCTGATGCTTTCAATAAGCAGTGCCTAACAGCTCTTTGAATTATCAAAACAGTGGCAAAAATAAATTATATTTAAGGTTACATTTTCACCACCTCATTATTTGTACGTGCAAAATATGTCCACATAACTGTATCAGCTAATTAGCTGTGCAGCTATTCAAATGCCTTTTCAAACTCATCTGTACATGGTCAAATGTAGATTTTTCATACCTGACTGACAGTAAACAAACAAACCAGAAGCCAAATTAAAATCTGGCTGTTTAATCTAGAGGATATTGCATATTAAGAAACACATTCTAAGTTGCAACAGTGTAAATTATTGCTAGCCCTTTAAACATTTTCAGTTTCTGCATGAAACGAATCATATTTGATCCACTGAAAATAAATCTGGTCAGAGGCTATGATAAAATGCAGAATGTGCTTCCACAAACAGAACAAACAAACCTGTATAATTGGTACATTCATAATTTATTTCAGAGTCACTCTGTTTTGATGACATATATCTATTCTTCTTAAAACCTTTTCCAATGAGTTATTTTATTTTCCAGTAAAGGCTATCTTAAATCTCTCCTTCCTTTCTGTGTAATTCTGAATATTTCACCACTTGAAAGTTCCAATTACTATCTGCAATAGTTCTATTTGACCTTCCATATGCCCCTCTTTCTCATATAATTGTTTACCTTCTAGGACAAGGACTGGTATCAAACTTCCTTTCTTTCAATTAGGCTTTTTTCCTACTGCTAGGCAGCACATGTACCCCTTAGGCTTTCAGTTTACTAAATTAACCATCAGCACTTTTTATGATCCTTCAACTTCTTTTCCCTCCACAGATTTATATAATTTCATTATCCTTGGCAGTTCTAAAACCTTTCAAAATTTGGTCTGCTGAAAATCAACACTAGTACAAAAGGACAAAAGGTTCACCCTGACAAGAGATAACTACAAATTTTGAGCATACCTCTCTAGTTAGCCTTGACCAGTCTTACTTCAGCTGTCATTCACTGCCTAGAAGTAGAACTTGGGTGCACTACACAAACCCTTAAACTAAAAGTGCATTCTTTCCCTAGAAAAATATATACTCCTTTCCATTTCCTCAACGTTTCTTCCCCTCATCACTTTTTCAACTACTTTTAGTGAAATTACATTACGTGACTGCTTTGCCTAAGGCAAATGGATATAGATTATTTCAACATCTCTTTGTTTTTTTTTTTCTTCTGGAGGGTGACACTAGCAATTTTATACTAGACTAGCAACATGCTGCGAAGTCAAAATGTAAAGAAATATTCTGCATGCCTCCTGCTCTAATTTTTGCTTTGAAAGTTAGTACTTCTTAGGTTGCTTTGAAACATGAAAAATAACTCTGTGTGGCCATAACAGTGCATAGGAAAACAAAATCTGTCAGTTACGCTGAGCTATTTTTGTCATATCTGGCCTTCTGGGCTAATTCCAACTATATCACTCTAGTTAAGTCAGTGACTTACTATCAGTTGCTTGCCAGCTCCTAGCAGTGCTCCATGACTTCTTCTAGGTGACTCACAGAGCACGAGATCAACTTTAAGGTAGCTTCAAATGACAATAAAATGTGCAACTTGCCACACCAAACACAATTTCTCTTTCTCCTAAGTCCCAGTCTCATCCTACCGGTGCTTCCTGTTCCAGCCTGCAGAACATTCAGAGCAGGAGGAAGGAGGTTATTTGAAACATCGGCCTGGAGGTGTTTCCAAGACATGTCCATGATTAAGCAAAGATTTCCTTTGATTTTGTCCAGCTAAAGAGCAGATGAAAGTAAATGGACATTTTTTTCCCCCCCATGATTCTATCTTTTGCATTTACTTACTTCTGAAATGCTTTCCAAATGTTTTTTCAGAGTTTGGCCTAAAATCTTGATATGCTGCCTCCTAAAATTCTCCTCAAACATATGTTATTTGCCTTGAAGTTGATAGTGTCTTTCCACTTCAGAAAAAATCTTCAGTTAGAGGCACCATGAGATTCTCTATTTCCAGACCAAATCCATTCAGTTATCAAGGAAAGAATTAGGTCTTCTACAAAATCCAGTCAGGGCACCCACAGAGGAAGCTGATCTGCTAAATAAGGAGGTGCCATTTTCCAGAGCGCCTTTTCAGAGCTGAACTGCCATATGCTGCTGCCTATCCCTCCTTCACTCGCATCCTCTCTGGAGGAAACCAGCTCTGTGCACTTGAGTCCACTGGCTCAGCCTTCCCCAAAATGGTGTGCACTTCACTTAGTCGCAGGCTAACATCTTCTCACCCCATCCCAAGGCGCTGAAATGTGTTTTTGGTGACTTAGGCACCCTTCAAAGGAGCAGATGCTTCTTTTCCACGGCACGTGTCACCAGGTGATGTGACAGTGACACATGGCCCTTTGAGGTCCCGTGGCAGGCTGAGTCACAGACACAAAGTGATTGGTGGAGGGAAGTGACAGATTTTCGCTCCGCATGTGACACTCTTTTGGTCTCTGTTTCCTTGTGAGGAGCACACAGGGCTGAGGAGGTGGAGGGAAGCCACAGTGTTGCTCTGATTCCCTTGCACTGCATCAAGGGAGCAGGGGGATAGGCAATGGGAAAAGAGCTCTGCTGGGCCCGGCCTAAATCTATCCCTCTGACATGTTAAAAAGAACAACAGCTTCAGTATGTGTCACTGGGGCTGGGCAGTACCTTCTGTACTCCTTGTAGGCTCCTTGAAGAGTTCTGTGACACCAGTGCCCATCAGGAGTCAGGTCTATCTAGTGCAATAATGGAGCTCATACAGCCTGGTCCTTATCTTCTCCAGCCATGCACGCACACAACCTTTAGCTTCTCAGCCCTTCTCGGGCTCAAAGAGCTTTGAAATGAAGCTTCAGCCAAGACCTCCCTCTTGCAGCCTCACCTAAGCCTTCTCTCCAGCCACATCCTGCATGCCAGCTCACAGCAGGCACTCCTAACCCCCCGGCTGCCTGCCTCTCACACTCGTGCCTGCCACTCCACTCAAGAAAATAATAAAAACCAAAAAACCAGAATGTGGGTGGAAAATAAAACCTGATAAATGAGACTACCTTTACATAATTACAAAGCCCTAACCACAACTGTACTAATGTACTTACTGCTGTGCTGTTGAGAACCCACTGGTGGAGCAAAAATGTAACATGGGCAAATAAGCAACATAAAAATGTTTTAAAATCCAACACTGGATCCCTGGAAACCCACATCATGTTTCCTGGCACTCCAACACTTACCAGCTGGCTCGGATGAAATTATGGAAAAGGCAGAGGGACACACTTTTCCTTATCACACTCATTCAGTATCTTCCATCCTCACTATCACTGAGACACGAGCTCTGTGCCACCACCAATGTAGGGCAAAATGTCATGCTCCCTCCTGCCTTTGCCTGTCATCCAGCCCCTACAGAGGGTTGAGGAGCTCATCCAGGAACCTGAAGTCAGGCATTGTTGATCCCAGCTGGTGAGGACCCACACCTTCATTCAGAGACAGTCCTATGAATATGCAGCTGGTGATCTGACAGCACTTTAGGTGACACCTGTCATCCCTGTGAATGGGCAGGTGAATGTACAAAATGAACGGAGACAAACTCCTGCTGGTGACAACAGAGGACAAAAAATAATGCAAACTGTACAGATAAACAGCCTGAACATTGTTGTTCTACTTCGACCTAGCACTATTTTAAGTAAAAACACCAGTCTGCAGTAATTTTACACGAACTTATTTTAAGTGAAAGTGCATCATTATATTATGACTATCTGAATACATTTAATGGCCAGGTGAAATTCCAGCAATGGATGGCTCAAAGTTGGACCATGTCTACTAGCTTTCATAGGTGGAAACAGGATGACAAAATCAGAAGTTAACAGAAGACTTCACTGGAAGGTTCAAAGAACCTCATACTGCACATTCATGATGTATCCTGCTTTTGGGAGGAGTTTTCCCCTAAACCCCAATACTACATTTTCATTTACATTCTGAAAACAAAGGGTCTGATTTCTTTTACACCTTTCTTATGCTATTTCATTTAACTTCAGCTGTGTCTCTTGCTTCAAGATTTTTCCCTGAAATCCCCAGTGATGCATAGAATAACTTAAAAATGGTAGAGTAGGATCTTTCTGTGGTACAATTACTTTTTCTCTTTAGTAATGGTCCACTTGTGAGAATGCCACGAGTGGTGTGAAGGATACCAAGGAAGCAAAAACGTGGGGAAGGAATCATGTCACTAAACTTCTTCAATAGTTTGAATGTGCTTGAAAAATCTTCTTGACCAAGAAGGAAGCAAGAAGAGCCCAGAGAAATGCTGACTCCAGAGGTTTCAGAAAATAATCGGTGGCTGCCACTATACATGACAAATCCTCATCTGACTTTGTTTTTTCATGCTGACACAGGCATAGGGCAATGTGCCCCCCTTATAACACTTTTTTAATAAGAAACTCAGTAAATCCAGTTCATTAAGAAGTATCAGAGTATGAGATTTGGATCATACACCAGTTTTCTCTCACTTAAGCTAGAGGTGAATCCCTTCATTTGAGGAATAAATAAATTCTAGATAATCTTAAAAAAAAAAAAAAAGAAAAAAACCAGTATTTAGAATTGTAGTAGGTTGTTGAACAAGGAGCCGTGTTTGATATGAAACAAAAAAGCATGCATACCCACACGTGCAGCATTTGAACAGGTATTATTTGTCACGGTCTCCCACAGATGCTATCAGAGCTTACAGAGAAACGCGATGGTTATTAAAAATGATTCACCACACTTATTAACATGACAAAGCACAAGAACTGCGAACTAGTCATTAGAATGTATGAGATTTGATAAATAAAAGGCTTTTCAATGTTCTCTAAGGACACACTCTTGAAACCCCTTACTTTTCGTGAGTCCATCAGCTTCAGGACAGCGATGTACTCAGTAGTTTGTGTGAATTACTCATGAAGGCTCCCTTCCAACTCACACTATTCTATTATCCGATGCCACTGGGACAGTGCAGAGAAGCAGCCAATCTTTAATTGCAATTGCTCAGTTAAAAATTTCACCCCCAGAAAACACAGTTTTGCTGTGCCTAGTCCAAGTTAGTGCATGTTTTGAAG
This sequence comes from Oriolus oriolus, assembly GCA_013400235.1. Taxonomy (NCBI): domain Eukaryota; kingdom Metazoa; phylum Chordata; class Aves; order Passeriformes; family Corvidae; genus Oriolus; species Oriolus oriolus. The sequence goes on along the minus strand of VXBT01004280.1, from coordinate 151,794 downwards.
GTATTTATGCTGATTCCCTTCCTGCAGGAGAAAAGCAGACTGCCAAAGTGACTTCCAGATGGAAGGTGCATCCCTGATCATATGTATCTACAAACAGATAGAGCTGGGCAGCCCTGAGGCTGCTCTCGCTTGACCCAAGTGAGGAACCATCATCTTGGAACTCAAAGTGGAGGAAGAAAGCCAAGTGAGAATCACCTGTTTTAACCGAAAAGTAATTAGGCAAGAACACCAACAGACTGCAGTGGAAATTGAGAAGCCATAGAACAAATTGTTGCCATGGACTCAGTGATCCTTGTGGATTCCTTCCAACCCAAGATATTCTATGATTCTAAGGGTGAAGTCTGTCAGGATTAAACACTGAATGGAAGCTCTTTTCATAACTTTTTATTTTAAAGTTAGAAAAGAAAAAAAATCAGAAGTTTTCCTCTTGCTTAGTCCAAGGGTGATATATTATTCATCCATAACTCTGAGGGTTTTAACTCTAGACTACCGAACAAGTACAAAGAAATACAAGTACAAACACCTAGGACTGAGGCATGCTCTCATTTACACAAAGGTAGGTCTGGTCCTTTGATTTATCTCAGCACAGCCAAGAAGAACATTTCCCTGCCATGCAGCCAGGAATTGCTCCTAATTAAGAGCCCTGAACAGCAGTCTGCAGAACAAATTCCAGTCCTTCTGCTGCACAGAGGAAGCCTTCACGGTGTGAAGCCTCATACAACCACCAGGAGAGGCTGAACTCAAAATCAGGCTTTTAGGGAAACACTAAATGCAATACTAAACTGAGAAATATTTTAGTGACATTTACATTGAAGAATATACACGCGGAAGAGGATATTCACAATCTGCAATCATCAAGTGCTTGGACTCTTAAAAGCCTGGAGAATATGCTGTTTCTGCTCCTGGTGGATAAAGGAAAGGTTGTGTATGCTGTGCATTTCCAAGCCTCACAGGACTCAACCTTTTGTTTCTAAATCAGTAGATATAGAGCCTTCTACCTGCTCCTAGACTACTTAAACTTCTCATGAAAAGACTTCAAAATTTCTCTTTTGTTCTCTCTCTTTCATATGTAGCTCTGATTAGCTTCCTTAATCCATATATATTTGCAATGGTTTTTGCAGGCTTTAAAGTCATACTCAGAAAAGTCCTTCCTGAAATACCTTTTGTGGTGGCCTCCTTTTGAGCCATATTTCCTAGCAGGGCCCTGCGTTGTGCTGTGACTCCTTTGTCCCTACCCCACATGATGTAATCCCCCTGAATATGTATGCTCTATTCCTTGTATGGTTTTGTTCTAGAGAATTCTGAATTGCGGTGTACCCCATTGGCCTCCTGTACCCTTGTCCCTCCCCGTACCTTTCCCACTGGTCTGTTTGAAGTACCCCTCCAACCCTTGTACCTTCCCCTATAAAAGCCTTGGACCCCCATTTTGTGAGGTCTTTTGGCCTCTGGAGCTTCTCCCCTCAATAAAACCTATGAACTCCAAGCTGAAGACCCCTCTCGCTCCTTTATCCCCTCAATGCCATCCAGCTGTGAGCTGCCTCTGACCGCCTCCCCGGAGCAGGCAGAGAGCGTCCAGTGCCTGAAGTCAGAGCCTGCTAGCCGGGGCAGAGAAAAGGAACCACAACCTTTCCATCAAAGGAACCTTTGATGACTTTACAGTCATATAATAACATTAAAAACTACCACTCAAAGTTTGAATAAATTACCTTGAAAAACACAATAGAAAAGAACACAGCAATAAAATTATTCTAGGTACAGAACTTACAGCAAATCAACCTTATCTGAACCAGAACTGGTGTGACTAGAGTTGTTCCTGCCTTCTTGTAGGCTGAATAGAGGAGACTTTCTTAAGGAATTGATATGACTTTCCCTTAAATGAACACAAGTTCAACTGAATGGAAGCTGGAAAAAACTCAAACACTTAGTTGGGAACTTAGACTGAATATATTAATTTGAGTACTGCCACAGAAACTGTGTCTGATTAAACGAAACAGGGTCATGATTTTACTGTGTGTTTCTGTGTAGTGAAAGCCATCCTATAAACAATACCATTCGAAGTTAGCATACTCATGCACATCAGCAGAAACCACAGACAAGCCTCTTGTGGCTTCACTGATTGCTTAAGCCTGGCAGGTAAGGCTGGTCATTATTCTGAGCACGGATGTAAGTTCAGAAACATGTCAACTTGCATTATTGCAATCAACATGCATTACTGTACACCAGCATGCATTACTGTAATCAAATTTAACAGCTCAACCGAACAACAATGTCTTGCAGTCTGAAAAGATGGCAAAAGGTCCAGTAATGGTAACAAAGTGGTACTAGACTGTCCGTGGAGACACGTAGCAGGTCTCTGCCATCAGAGTATAACTGCAATTTCACTGCAAGAATCAGTCTCAATGGTCTACCATAATCTTCATTAACTAGAAGCACATCGTAGTGATCTCCAAAAGCAATCATTTCTGATGTCAGAATTAGAAACTAAAATTTATGAGATGTGCTTCACGTCCTGGGAAATATCTGCTTTTTCAAGTATTTCTTCCTTTAACTTTGGAACATTATCAAAGGCAGTTTGTGAGGGAAGAGAATTAACTTGTGGGAACCAAGTAAAAATTTCATCCTGACAGGTCAGAATAAAGTAGAATTCTAACCCATACAGACCTTAGCCTTGGGATAATATTTGAAAAGCTCTAAAAAGGCTTGGGTTTCACTCAGAGTTTTGTTGAAGGAATTTATATTGTGATTGCAGAGTCTCCATAGAGGCTCTGGCTTCCTGGCTTTACCAGCTGAAAAAAATTGCACTGATAATCTGAAGGAAAACAACTGTCTTTCCTACCGTCCATTGCAATCTGTTCAGCATGGAGTACCCATGATTCTCACACTTCACTTTGAGAAGTTCAAAAACCCCTCAACTCCCCTCAAGCTCAGTCTATCCTTCATCCTGTTATTTAGAACGTTCAATGATTTACAGTGTTGACAATGCACTTTCTCTCGCAATTGTTTCCATCTCATTTCCAAAGCAGGATGTTCCTATTTTTAGAAACATATTAATTCCCCCTCGCAATAAAACCCCCGAAGTCAAAAACCAAACAAAACCCTGGAGCATTTTTTCTATACATTGCAAAAATCTGTCCACCATTATGATAACCACCTTCAGACAGCGGGACAGGTTCCTGGCTGACACTGCTTCACACCACTTGGGCAAACAACATGACCTCGACCCATTAATGGGAATCACACATTGTTTCCTTCATTAATCTGCATCGCTTGTGTGGTTAAACCAGCACATTCCCACTGCTGTTGACTCTGAATGTGGTGTTCTTCTATTACTGCTCATGCAGTTCAGTGTTGCTTCAGCTGTTAAAAAACGCAGAGTTTAGCTGTGATTGAGCTCCTTCCAGCTCAGGCAGTAACAGCCCAGTAATGCCAAAGCCAGCTGAACCAGGAGTGGTACACAGAGCAGAAACCAGGGCTCACAATCCGTGCACTACCACAGCAAGGGGGGGACCAAGGGGGAAGAGAAAGCAAAAGGGAGAGACTCTGAAAGGATGCGAATGTTTACACCCTTGAAGTCACTGACGTTAGCAGATCCGCACTAAGAGAGACCCGTTTGCAGACAAATTCAAGCAGTATTTTCCTTGACTCAAAGATGGCTTGATGTGACACACATTTAAAAGCAGTAATGTAAGTCCAGTTCTAACTCGAGAAATTAAAAAGTGAGTGGAAACGAGCTTCCAAGACAGGATTCAGCTCTGTTCAACACCCTGGTGTACCCGGATAGATAAAATCCCAAAGTCTCAGAAATGCACTAGACTTGAAGAAGTTAGGTTTAGTTTTCAGGGGTACAGGGTTAGGCACAAAAAAACTATTCTCACAGCTGTGCCAAATCCCTGGAGGATGGTTTATCCTAAATATGGTTTACTTCTCCTCCTTTTTCCTTAATCTGTCCAGTTTCTCCTCAAACATTTTAAAATCACAGATATCTTGTAACTCAGACAGTGGGGCAAATGTGCATAAAATGATGATGGGAGGAATCTGCTTCACAGCCAACACACAACTGCTTTACAGTACATCTAGGAGACCTCACTGTCAGTCCATCCCAAGAATGTGTCTGACTAGAAACATTAAAAGAAACCCCAACAAACATTACAAGGTGGCAAGAGATATATAACAAACAAATAAACATGTTTATAAATCCTCTCCAAAGTTCACACATGACCATGCTCAAATCCCAGGTGTACCAAACTGAGCCAGCGTAGTAGTGGACTTGGTAGTGTTAACAGGTGGACTTCATGATCTTAAGGGTCTTTTGCAACCCAGATGATTCTATGATTCTGCTGTGTGCCAGCACCCGTTTTCCCCTAAGGAACAACGGAGTTCAGGTGGAGAAGGGTATCAGCAGCACGGCCCCAGATGCTCCCATGGAGCTCCCACTCACGAAAGGAGTGAGGTACTTCTGAAAGGAGTGAGCAGTGGGCATCCTGGCACTACTTTGCACACAGACAAAGATGGATCTTACCCATTACTCCCTGCCCAGTTGATACCCGTCTATTTATTGTGTTCATAGAACCATTTACAGATGGCTGAGACAATCAGCTCTAACTCAATTGCCAAAAATCCACCACACCATTAATATTTACAAAGTGCTTCTTGTGGGTACCATCTCAGTCTAAATACTACTTGTATCTTCAAGAAACTCAAAGCTCTGAAAAAGAAGAGAATAATCTCCACAAACACCAACATGTAATTCTTATTCTTGAAACAACACTGAAAGGATACATTTTTAATGCTTTATTTTTGTTTCATCTTGGTTGCTTTAATATTCCTAGAATCTTGAGTACATTTTTTCTTTTAAATGCTCATATTCCTTCCCATTTGCCAAACATTGATTTTCCTCCTGCAACTTGTGCAGAACTCTAATTTAACACACTTTACTTGGATCTCTTGTATTCAACAAACAAATTCTACTGAAAGCTCAGAAAGACACTGGTTAACCAAGTAGCACAGAGCATTGAGAACCATTATTTGTGCAGATATCCTGCAAACAGTGGTTTTACATTTATTTTGACCAATAGCTGGCATCACAGTTTACAGTCTTAATTATCCTTATTTTTAAAGTAGTTATTTAGAACCCTGAAAGAGAAGAAGAAAGAAATAATTTGGGACCTTTTCTGCTCAGGAACAGGAATACACTAGAGTGGCTTAATTCAATTACAGTAATTGAAATTCCTCCTTTAGTTTTCTGTCACTTGGAAAAAACACCACAAACCTCTGACTTGCTTTAAAGATTTAGATTTTATCACCAAATGGTTGTGAAATGGCAAATTTGTTGGTAGACCCTGAACAATTATCAGGGATGCCAGTTCATGTTAATGAGCTGGGAGACTGCATACTTCTTATCTTAATTCCAGGGTGAAAAAACAAAGAGATTTTAAATATTTAATAAGAAGAAAAACGCTCCAGAAATTGCTCTTCATGCACCTAAGGTTAGCAAAAGCACTGGAAGTTTGAAGATGTAAAGCACTCATCCTAAAGCACATCAGCTTTCAGTAAACCACCACAGATGATTTTCAAGTTTTCAAGGGCAGAAAGACAGTATTAAGAAAGCAGAGTGACTCTAGCCCCTCTCTCATCTTAAATAACACAGGGAGTGTCCACCCTCTCTGCTGGGAAGTCAGGGAAAAGCCACTTGTCTTTCTTTCATCAGGCAACATGACCAGCACCACAACCTTCACAAACATTATTTTTTTCACTCAGCTCACCGTTTAACCACAGTGCACAGAATCTTAATTTGCATTTGTATCTTAGTCCAGTGAAGAACAAAACAAAGCACTGCCTCTTGAAATGGAATGTGTGTGTGGTGCAGAGGCAGCATACACCAGGAAAGCAGTACCAAGTAACTTGAAGTCGTCAGGTTTAATTAATTGGTTCTTAAAAACGCCTGATGCAAACAAAGCATTAAAGTCTCCTGACTGATTGTGACACCTCTTATAATCTGATGAAGACATTCATCTGAGTAGGGAAACACGCAAGTCGGGTAACTCAAAACTAATGTCTTAACTGGGCAAATAAGTTACTCCATGCAATACAAGGCACACTGAGTATTTAAAGAGGTACTGCACTAGAGCTGATAAGGTTTCTTCATTTTTTTAGTAGACCTGCAAAATGTTTGAAAAGAAATAATCTCAATCCTTATCACCTACATGCATCTGAAAGTTTTTGAACTCTCTACTGAACCCCATTTGTGTCACAAATTTAACACTCCGGTCCTTGACTGCCCATGTCATTTTTAAAATAAGAGAAAGGTTCCTCAATCAGTTAAACCTTTAAAAAAATCAGGAGTTTCGCTATCTCCAGCTTCCTGTTTCTTCTCTTACTACCGTTTAAATCGAACATTTATTTTTATCATTCATTGGGTCTTAAAATGTTGCCTCTTTTTCTTCCTTGCAAACAATCTGAGGACACAGGGATCACATCCATCTCAGTCTTTCCCCCAGATTGCTCAAAACAAGCAATCAAATAGCTGTGTGCATGCAAGTTTACAAGCTAAAAGCTAGGCTGAGCATTCAGAAGATACAATACTCTGGAAGAATTCCCCACCTGGGTACTCATCCAGTACCAAGAGTACCAGTTCATGGTATTAGCACAGGTACAGCTACAGCATCGTCAGCTCCCACCAGCTTTTCTGGCTCTAGCTTCTCCAGTTAGACTGGTCCCGTGCTAGAGAAGCCCAAGGGTTTCCACAGTGTCTAGAAATCCATCCAACACCGACTTGATTACTGAGCCTGTCTGACTGGAGACAGTGCTGGGTTCAGTGCAAGGCACAATCTGATTACCTGGGGGCAATTTCTTACAGTGTCCTGAAATCACAGTCAGGAATTTAAAAGGATTTCTCACAGAATCAAACACAACGACAAAGGAAAGGGAAATATGAGAAGCATTCAAAGACCATCACAGTCCTGCCTAAGTTCAGCAAAGAAATGCAATTCTAATGAAACTCCTCTCTAATCTGTTTTATCAACACGGAGCTAATAAGGGGAAATTAAAGAAATAAACTCACACGTTTCAGGTCTTCAGAACCAAAGCCACATAAACAAAGCTGGGCTATATTAATGGGGACCCTGACGATAGATCCAGGCACCATGAGAGTTAGTTAAAAACTGAGTTGAAACTTTTCTTTCTGTGCTGTTTTAAAGCCATTCCGTACTTAAGCCTGAAGTGATGGCAAACATTTATTGACAGTTAATGCAGTGCTCCTGCGATGTATTATTAGGCACAAGCCCAGAGGCACAAGGCCAAGTGCTGTTAATCTCCTGGTGAGTGCCATAGTGTCTCAGATATGTACTGCCTGAAAATATCCGGTGATATCGCTAATGTTTTTTAAAAGGCAGGAGTCTTGAGTTTTCACAGAAACTGATACACTGATTAACCCACCAAAACAAAAGTGTAATGGAAAAAGCCCTGCAACAGTTCACCCAGTTTCTAACCCCTGTTTTCCCACATCAGAAGTGATGTACCAAAAAAATACTACCCTCCTCTGCTTTACCTCATGCTTTACTTCAGCAGTGTCAAATCGGATCTTTCTTGCTTGGCTAAAAACCTTTCCAAAACAAGTGAAAACATCTATCAGCTTTTACCCAAGGGAAATGAGTTGCTGAATATTCAATCATAGGTTTCCTTCCAAATGCTCTGCTTGTTTGTTTTAGAGAAGCCTTAAGAAGGGCAAATAAAAGGTTTGAAATCCTCCGAGCAAAGATGACTTCTTTTGCTGAAGGTCACCCTCAAGTCATTTCAGAGCCAGAGATGGGATAAGCAGACTCAAAAGACAGCTTTTCTTCTCAAGTAACTTTGGTGCCTCAGGCTGAACTAAAAAAATGCCCTCAGGTGGAGGTTTGCCGCTTTTTATGGACCTATCCAATTATACCCTGGGGAGAAGGATGCAGTAAGAAATTATTCTTGCAAAACTAACTCCTGCACAAGCGCTTCGAAGAAAGGAGAGCCTGCCTCTTCAAAAAGACTCGACTAGAAGTGATCAGGCTCGTCAAGGGTCTTACGGTCAAGTACCTTCTTCTTTGGGACAAACCTTAACCACTGTTTTCAGGGTCAGTGCCAAAGCTGGAATATTCAAACCATACGGTGTAGATCTGAATCAAGACAGCCCCTTCATATTCCTTCAGAATTTACGGTCTGATCATACTAATAATATGCACTCAAATTGAGAGTAATGCATTTAGCAAACATCAACTATGACTGCCATGCCTATTCAGAGCAAATTTTGACTAGGATCCAAACTGAAATTCATAACCACGCTAGCTAAACGTATTATTCAGGAGATGTTGCAACCTGACTAAAGAGTTAATTTTGTGTAAACCTTGAGAAAGACCCGGGAAACCAGCGGGAGCTCTGCCTAAGCAAAACCTACAGGATCTGGGACTCCTGTGCAGCTCCATGCACGGGCACACCGCCGTCATTCCAGTGACAGCTCCGCACACCCCGTTTCCGTAACGAAAGCGAATCGCCACCCAAAAACCCCAAGCACGCAAGCGAACAAAGAAGCGCTGCGTGGCAGTCCGGGCAGGGCAGGGCAGCGGCCGCGCCCGCCGCAGCTGCCGGGGCCCCGGCGCAGCCCC
>VXBT01004280.1:68674-142767 GCA_013400235.1 Oriolus oriolus | reverse complement strand
CCCCAGCGCCGGCCCCGGAGCGCCGCCTGCCGCCGGGGCACGGCCCCTCCGCCCCCGAGCGCCGCGCCCCCGCCAGCCCCGGGCAGCGCTGCCCCAGCCGCCCTGCGGAGCCTCAGCGGGGCACCGTCCTGGCCGGGCAGCGGCGTTCCTGTTTCATTCACGTGTTTAACCAGCAGCCCCCTCCCCTCACTGGGGCAGCGCGGGCCCCGCTGCCCGGGCGGCTGGCGTGAGTTGCCCAAGCACTCAGCCCGAGCCCGGCCGTGAGGCGCTGTGAGGCAGCGAACGCGCTCTCCCGGGCGCCGCACCTGCGCTGGCCGCGCTCCGCTCCCGGCTGAGTTTCCCGCTCCGCTCCGAGCCCGCGGGTGGCTCCGTGCAGCCGGCAGGTGAGCGCTGTCAGCGAGCCCCCGGGCCGTGCCAGGCGCTTCCCCAGGCGGGGAGAGCCCTTTCCACGAGTTTCTGCCCCGGCCCGGCCGCAGCCGGAGCCCGTCGGGGAGGCGGGAGCGGTGCCGGCGGCCGAGCGCGGCGTGGCTCGGATCCTGTCCCGAGCGCTGGCGGGGTTCGCGTGTGCCGGGGCTGCCGGGACCCGTCGGTGGGCAAAGTGGGGAGCGACGGTCACAGGCGGTCGGGCAGAGACATCGTTACCCTGCCTGACGTCTCCGATCTGCAAGCGGGCGCTGGAGGGAATGTTAAGCCTTTGGATGCCGGTGTGATTGCTCGGGCTCTGTCCGCGCGTACACCGCTTGTACACCGCCCCAGGATGCCGCTCCACCAGGCAAACAAAAAGCATACCACACTCATAACTTTTATGGTTTTAGTAACGAGGATGCTCTACCCCGCCTCCTCCCTCTCGCCCTGCCACCCCGCATCGGGACCAAGTTACAACCTATTTGTAAGGATAGAAATGCATTTCCTGAGGTGTCTCTTTTATCTCCTGCCAGCTTTTCCAAAATGCCTCTGTGGCTAGTACCTGACTCAAGATTTTTGTCAATCTTAACACATTTTATTTTATATAATGTGTGTTCTGGCATTCATTAGTTTAAAGTTTTGGTGTATTTTTTAAATATTTCCTTTCCTTCCTCTTGGGGAAAATTCTGGCTAGTTCTGGCATCTGTCATGAATTTTGCCTCTTAATACTGAATCAAAGATTATGTGTATATTAATTAGTTTCTTTTCTCAGTTAGTGGATCGACTGCAAGAATTTCTTAGGTCAAACTTGGTAAAAACTGTCAGTCCCAGGCAGCCCCTTGTCTCTGCAAGGAGCCAACTCTGTCTCAGAGAAAGCAGGACACAGTTCTGCCTATATTATCTGTAGCTGTTAGGGAGATTCTCTTTGTACATGGATATGCATTTCATGGTTTTTACTAATTATTGCTTACATCCACTACAAAATCTATCAAGTTTCAAGGGAACAATTCATTGCTCTTGAACTATTTGGTTTTCAAGACAGCAGTGAAGAAGTAATTGGCAATTTAAGTACATTGCTTCATAATTTCATTTCATATTCTGTTTGTCTTGCATTATGAAAAGACAGACAAACAGGACCTTGCTCACGTCCTTCTCAGCTCCATCTCGGCACTGCTTCTTGCATGCTGTCCGTGAATCATTCCCCTCTGCTCTCCCACTGAAGTCTGGAAGTGAGACAGGCATCACAATATCTGACCTTGTTTGTATCAGTATTAAAAACACTTTGTTTGTATCAGTATTTGGAAACACTTGTCTTTCTCTACAGAGAAAGTGATCTACAGAAAGATCTTTTTATTTTCATTTTTTGCTGCTTGACAGCACAGATAGCCTGGAATGTATTTGCACTGACACGAGACTTTCGTGCAGTTACTTTCCTGTGCCAGTTCTGTTTATTCATTTAGCATGGATTTATCCCACCTGCATATGTCTTGTATTTCCTCAAAATAATCTGTGTTAAAATACACGGAGGTATGTACTTTTTTCTCCCCCCTCCCCCACCTAATTCCTAATAGGTAATTTGACAAGGCTATGGAGATTAGGATCTCACTTCTATTCGCAAACTGATGTGGTATTATGATCTTTGGAGGTTTCCTTTCAGCTTGCCCTGGAGATTAGTTGTACATCCCCAGAAATGAAGAGTGAGCATGACTGGACAGGTGTAATTCCACTTTTAAGAATTCCAGAACATTAAAGAGTGTTCCGTCTCCCCCACCCCCAGTTCCACTAGGCTGGAGTTTCTTTACTAGATGCAGTAAGTCCAATGATAGTGAAGACTAATATTGAAGATCAACAGGAGAATGTTATTTATGGGGTCTGTGCCACTTACCATTAAAAATAATACTATTCCAGTTTTCTAAACAGATGGGGAAAAGGTTGCATGGAGCAATTAACTGGTTTGGACAGGATTGAAATGGTACAGTCTTGGCAGAACTGATGTTGAAAACGGGGTCCCTGGCTCCAGCCTTCTCTCAGTGCTGTTGCTTTGGTGCTGCTTTGTGCTCTTGTTCCTTGAAGGCCATGTCATATGTGCCATTCCCGACTCACACAGCACCCACAGCTGCAGCAGGGAGGCTACAGGCACCATTCCAATCCTCCTGAAGACCCTCACAGCAGAAGTGGGCCACAAAAGGTAAATTGGCAGCTTTGTTTCCTGTCCATGCCTATAGAAAAGTGGGATTGTCGCACGCGAACACGAAAGGAACACAGACACTTGCTCAGAGAGCGAGAAACCCACCGACAGCCAGAACAGCCGGAAAGGGGCTCCGGCTGGGTGTTCTCGTTTATTTTATAGACTTTTAGAAAACTTTACTGATTGGATAGTGAAATTACCACCCTTCTAATACATAGGTCTGAGGAGACATCCGTCAAGTGTCTCCACCTGCAGAGAAGGAATGCAAAACATCTTCGCAGTTAAGCATAACATAGTTTTTGTTTATAGAACAGACTGTGGGAATTCTAGTTACGGAATTAAAAACATTGGAAAACTGCAAAAAGCAAGGCAACATGGGATAGCAATCATTCCTTCTTACTCTTCTTCCTGGGCTTGCTGGGGTAAATACAATTGAGTTTGGCTTACAATCAAGCCTTTCTACTGCAATTAAAAACACATTTATATGGCTTTCTGCAAGCAGCTCTCTTTATACAGGAGCGTGAGTGCAGCCTCATCAGTCTTCCAGTTTAAAAATTTCATTTTCTACTTGGACCTGGTCCTGCTTCAAATGAAATCACAACCTGAAGTCCCAACAATTTAAGAGGAGTATGATTAAATGCTTTGCAGGTGTGTTTACCCATTTCTTTCCAATCCATCCCACTAGTGTTGCTGTTGCTTCTGTTCCACAGATGGCAGCTTCAGTGGCAGTGACATGGCAAACATGGAAGACGTGGCATAGCTCAGTTTAACTTCTTTGATTAGTTTAAAATTTCTTAAATATGTTAAAATATTTTTAAAAGGTAATAAGCATAAAGCCACTTGCTTGCACTGCTCACCAAGACCTACTTTCATAAAGCAAAAGAAGCAGATTTAAGTGGAATGCTTTAGGGTTTTTTAAAAATCTGAAATCTGAGAAAAGCTGGAATATTATCCCAGAGCAGTGAAGGGGGAAAGGATGCCTTTTCCTTTAGACTCACAACAGAGTAACTCCTAGCATTGTGTTGTTGTTGTTGTTGTTGATTTGTTTGGATTATTTTAGCATCTCAGTTGTTACACTGCCATGATGAAATTGGTTTAGGATTTGTGTCATCTAAACCAGAAGGGATTTTACAGGTCAATAAGATGCTTCAGCTGAGTGTCAATAAGCACTCTTCAAATACATTCAGCTTCTCAGGACTGTTTTGGGATGAGTAGTATTAGGGAGAAGAGCTTATGCATGTATTAGTACAAGTGTTTTACAGATGGAGAAGCTGAACCACCACAGTTAAATTAGTTCATTGATGACCAAAGAAACAGGACATGGCAAGAGGCAGTAAGAACCTGTACTAAAGCTGTAATTTTATAGTTTCACTCTGGTGTCCCAGTCAGCCAAGTTGTTTTAGCCACAAACTGGTATAAAAGGTTGTCTCCATCTGTCTGGAATGGACCAAGTGGAAAATTGGAAGCTTTTACAGAGGACGTGCCTAAAAACAGTGGCATGAGGCAGGAGGTGAACTCTATGTGTCAAAAAGAGGAGTCTACCTAAAAAAAGCTGTCACAAAAAGGGAAAGAAAGGCGATGGTGACCGTGAACTTTGGGCACCTGGAGTGTGTGTAGACTGTGGAGATGGTTATAGAAACTTGCTCCTTGGATATGGTGGCAGGAGCAAAAGGAAGCTCCTGGAAGCCTGACTCCCACTCTTCGGCTCTCATAGCAGACAGAAATGCCAGAGACGGGTAAGTGAATGTGTCTGTGAAGACTCTGTTGAACACTGTTATTGTAATGCTTTTGATCGATTGTCACAAAGTACTGCTGAGTGTGTTTTTGAAGGGAGAGAGAGGCAGATAGCAAAATTTTGGTACTTGTCATGGAGATAATTATTTTTGTAGCTGAAGGGAGGGAAGGGGATGGTGGGAAAACAAGAAAGGGAAACGAAGCATCCCTTGCTTCAGGTAAAAGTGATTTTTCAAACAGGAAAATAATTAAGCTGAACTTCTATTTACATGACCGCAACTGATTCCATTCGGAGCAGCTGATCGGAGCAAGGTTCTGAGAGCTAAGAAATCATACTGCAGATAACAATGCAGTAGGGAAGGATAATGTAATTGTATCAATGACAGCAGTCCAGAAGCTGCAGTAGTTTTCCCCTCAAGTTATTTGTGAGTAAAGTGGTTGTGTGCATGTGCAAAATATTAATGATCTATCAGAACAGTGGCCATGTGTATACATTACATAAATATGGCCATGTGTATAGATTACAGAAATATAATATTTTCTGTGTACTTAAGTTCTTCTGTATAAGAAGGTATCAGAAGGAGAATTTAGAGTTTTCTGTGAACTATTTATATAAATTATATCATCTGTTGCAAGCAGGATGTATTTCTATAGTTTTCAAATTATTTCAGGGGAAATTACCCAGGTTGGAAAATCACGAGTTAAATAAAAAAAAAAGGAAATCAAGAAAGTCACCAAAGATGTAATAGTGAGAGCTACTGTGGTGATAGCTACTGTGGTGATGGCTTATAAACAGTCCATATGCTTTTTGTGTGGAAGTAAAATTGCTGTGAGTTACAGATCTGGTATTTCCTCTTCTGTTAGACATCAGGTTATGTTTTTGTAGCTTTGCTGAGAGACACAGCAATGAATTTGTATCTCTGTAATCTCTTGCATCAAGTTGCAAGAGCACAGTCGTAACAAACAGCATACAAGTCACCTTCCAATTATAACTAAACTAAATTTTAAGGTAATATATGCAAATCTGCACTGAAACAGAAACCTCACTAAGCTTGTTATGTACAGAGGTGTTTATGTTCTTCTAGGTCTGTTTATTGCCAGAGTTACAGGGTTGGTGGAGGGGAGAATAACTCTGCCAAGCAAGAAACACTGAGCTACTTGGCTCTTTGATTTGCCAGTGAGACCCAGTGTACATACTGACCCTTACCGAAACAGGAGCCTTATGACAACAACATGTATAGTCAGATTTAAACTTTTTCCAGGTCGGATGCAAACTAACGCTGAAAACTCTCTCTGTGCAGAGATCTGACCGAGCTGCCAAACCCAGGTGGCTGGCACTGACTGCAGGCCACACCTCGTTCTCAGAAATTGCTTGTCTACGAAGGGTTTGGAGGTAAAAATCGAGGTATGTCCGCCTCCATGCTGGTATAACAAATCCCAGCAGCCATGCTCCGGCTGGAAAGATATTTTGCTAGTGTGGGTGTTGGCTCACTTGAAAGACCAAGGCAGAAAACATTCTATAAATGGGAAGAAATACAGAGCATAAACTGCAAGCAGTTTGGAAATTATAATTTTTCTCTCAAACGAAACACAAGCACCCAAGGCTCTGAGATGAAACCATACTTACTGAATAAAGACATGGTCAGGCAACCAAACATATGGAAAATTAATCCAATGGTGTTAAGCTTGATCCTGCCCTGCTTTGGGAAAAATAGCTTCTTAAATACATTTCATTGTGTGAATTTAACATCTCACCTCAAAGTATTGTATTTGCTTCAATACAGGCTTTGTGGTCTGAAGGGTTCTCCTAATCCATTTGGCTGAAAATCAAGGACAGTGAGAGACAAATAATATCAGAATGATTTCTGTGGGGTTTGTCTGCACTGTTGTTCTCAGAAAAAAGAATTAAGCCAAATTCACTAGTTTCAGATTCTTGACATGGATCACTAAGCCGAGGTAAGTTCTTATATTGGCTCTCTGATTCAGAGCTAAGATTTCAACAGTAAACTGTAGTTTATTTGGAAAAAAAAAAGTACATCCCCTTTAATTCCAAATGTCAATACACAGAATTTAAAAATATTTTAACAAAACCACTCTGAAAGTTCATTCAGATTAATGTTTAATCATCCAGCATTCCTGTTGTCTGGAGGCTTATGAGCATGGGAGTCTTCATGTGTTATAAAGTAGTATTTAAATTTTTGTTGAAGGAGAATGTGCTATTTTCTGGGAAGAGTGAATTATCACTAGGAGTGGTCTGCAGGAAGAGTTAGTGCACAGTATGTTCCCAGTCCCACTCTCTAACTTCACAGTAACTTCCTCTGTAGACATGCATGCAGGTAGGCAGAATTTGTGTATTGTTAATCTTGCTGGGCACATATTGCAGCACTTTGGCTGCAAAGTGGATCAGAGCCCAGACAGTGAAGGATGGCTGCGTCTGCATTAGGAGCAAAACGGTGCCGAGGATCCAACATTTGTCTTTCAGGAGCTTTTCCTTCAGAGTGGCTGCGCTGTGTACCCAGGGACTCAAAGCCCATTCGTGGCCGAAGCACAGCTTTCAGTTCAGCTCCTGCAGAAAGACCCTGCTTGGGCAGTGTGGAGCAACGTGCACTAAATGGGGAGGATCAAGAATAATCTGAACTTCAGTGCTAGTGTAGATATTCTGAAACAGAGCAGGGCTTCACAGAAGGGCTACTCTGATAGCAGTCTGGGTGTGCTGTGAGTCTGGGGTGACCAGTGTCCTGGGGGCCTGCTAGGGAGTGGCTGTGGGACTCCCTGAGTTAGCAGAGAGGTTGGTATTTTTCATTTTATAGAAAAAAGGATGCAGAAAAGCACTCATCAGATTGATGCCTGTGGCACCATTCAGTCTGTCACGGCATTTGATGCAGAACTAACTCTGCACAGCACTCTGTGGTGAAGGCCACATTATAAAGACTGCATTGAGAACTGGCCCTGAAGCTTTTCTTGCCCCAGTCCATTTGCCATGAGAAACAGTAAATTAAATAACATCAGAAACACCAAACTCGTGTATGTGATGAGCATGCAGCCCACAGAATTCACTAAGCAAGAGGTCAGTGGACTTAGTGAATTTGACTGGTTCTTTTTAAAGACTGTATATTATTAAAAATGTTTCCAGCTTCTTAGTGGGAGCTGAAGTTACGCAGAGCTTTTGAAACAAATTTCAGGGGTTAGGAAGGGATGTGCTATTTTTGGCTTCCACTTAACCACCCAACAGACAGGAATCAGGTAAATGATTTGCTCATGTTGCTATTAGTATCATGTTGCTGGTATGTGTGGCATCTTTTTCATGAAAAAACGACAGAGCTACCGTTCCAGCAAGCTTGCAACATAGATTGGAGAAAACTGTGAGGTTTGCCAAGGTGCTTTTGCTCTTTATATAGCAATTAAGCTTGAGAGAAAAACAGATGGCCACAGGTGGGTCTCGAGCAGCTGTACACAAACCTCAAATATCCACCTAAACCCCAGTCACCTTCTGGGATTCAGGTGGCTTTTGAACAACCAGTGGGCTGTTTGTAAATTATTCACATGGGTGGTAACCTATTCCTACCTGTGACAACCACACATGAGAGAGGTGGGAGCGGCTGATGGAAAGAGGAGGTTAGGGCATCAATATGGTCAGTGCCATCTGTGAACTCTGCCAGTTGTGGGTTTTTCTGAAAAGGGAGAGTTAGAATGTGCAGATCACAGGGCAGGTGCTGAATCCAGAGGAGGGTAGTTTGGAGGGGAGGGAGGGAATGTGGTCACCCCGTTAATTCCATCATGGCTCACATTAGCAGTGTCTTTAAAAACAAAATAGGATGATGCTAAGGATGTAAAGGGAGGTCTTGTGTACGTTACATCAGTTGTAAAATTGAATGATTTCTAAATTATTATATTTTTTTAAATGCCAGTGGCTGAGCTATAGCACAAAGCTGAACAAAGCCACTGCAGTGAAGAACATGAGTAATTTCAGTGATGGCACCTGCAGAATTATTTAAGCAGATTTGTGTGATAACTGGGGCTTTTTTTCACAGCATTTAGTCTTGATAAGAACAAGACTGATGTCTTATCTACCCTGCTTATCACATTTACTGCTTAATAGCAATGGAGCTGCTGACAGCAAGCAAGCAAAAAATTGTCAGGAAAGTTGAGTGATTGAATTCCCACTAAATGAATGCCCAGAGTTGTCAATGGTATTTTTGGCAACAAAGAAACCAAACTAAAACAAAGCGATTTTCAGAATTCACAGGACTGAGGTGATCCCTCAGAAGCACCAGTGGGGGCTGCATCAGCAGGAGGTGTCAAAAAAGAGCTGTTTGCCTTCAGCTGCTTCTCCTTCATTGTGATGAAGGAACCTTCTCACTTCCACACTGGGGAAACTCTTTCAGACCGGAAGGGTGGACAAGCAGGGAGAGGGAGAGAGGCAGTTTTTCAAGGAGCAGCAGCCTCCTTGGGTGCCTTCAGCTCGTTTTCTGAAGCGCAGCCAGTTTCAGAGGAAAGTAGCTCAGGAAAAAGAAGGTGCTGTGCTGCTTGGGAGCTGACAGGCTGCCCCTCCTCGACCAATAATTAATTACCTGAGCCAGAAGATAAAGCTGCTTCTTGGCAAAATGCTTTTTGTCATATAATGGTCATGACAGAGATGAAACTGCTTGGGAGTGCAAAATTGACTTACTTATCCACGTTATAACCTGACCAACTGCATTCACACCAGGCAGATCTAACGATGCTTCATGCTGGGGCTTTCACGAGATGAATCATGCAGGTAAAAAATTTCACTCATTTTCCACTGCCCTCTTTCAGATACTTTGGGCATGCAGTTTTGTTAGTTTAAACACTACCCAACAATCCTTTTAGTATTGGTTTTTTTGAGCATTTTTGTTTTAATGGAGAAGTGGCAGCTCATTTAAAGCCCAAGAGCATGCGTGAAACATTCAAATGAGTTCCAGCTGAGCCAGTTCTGGGTACAGCATGGAAACAGGGAGTTTGCCTGGCTGAAGACCATCACCTGTAGCAGGTCTTCTTTCCTGTCCTTACCTATCTGTCTTCATTAAAACCAAGGTGACAGATTAAATGTCACCAACAACCTTTGCACTTTTCCTTTTAATTAATGTCTCTTGAAGTGACTCAGCAGATGTGTAAGATTCATCTTTATTATAATAAATTTGCTGTTAAATCCTATTTCACTATTTTAGCCCAATGGTGCTATTGCTTCCTTACAGCACACATTGCAAAACACCCTTTCAAAGCCCAACTAGAAATGAAAATCAATTAAACACCCAATAGACTGCCCAAAGCTGCATGAAAATTGAGCATGAGTGTTTCAGAAGTTAGAAATGCTATCTTAAAAAATTTGACAGGTTCTCTACCCCTAAGAGAGTCCAGAGGAGGATGTCCTAGTTTACAGAGATGCTGACTGGGAAGTTAAAGCAGGCTTCACTCCCATGTTACACATGAAACTGGATGGTTAGAGCACTCAGGTCAAAGCCCTAGAGGGAATCAATGCCTTGCTGGTGGGTGGTAGGCACCACTGGGTTGGCAGTCCTGTCCCTGGTGATTTTGAGAGACTATTAATCTTGTTCCAGTGCAGAACAGAAAGCCATCTAAGGTACTGGAAACTTCCTGTGTTGCTAGGGAAGTCAGTGCAGTGAGGCAAGGACAATGTTTTTCTTTCTACATCCATCCTCCAAATATTTGTAATTTCCGTGACTACTCACTGTGTGCATTCCATTATTTTCTCAAGGCAGTGCTACTCAGACACCCTTATGTTAATCTCCAAGGGGTTCCTCAACTTTTAGCAAGGAGGTTGTAGATCAGTTAGCTCCACCTACTTCTTTTTTTTCTTTTTCTTTTTATTCTTAATAGCAAATAGTCGCGTTTTAATCTCTTGGTACTAACTTTGAAGCTGAACTACTGAGAAAACAAGGCATTTAAGTCTTGCAATGAGAAAGAGCTACCCCAATGCAGCAGAGAGAAAAAGACACCCTTTGCTCTTCATATGCCACACGAAGTCCTTCAGCTGCAGGGGAGTTGGAGGTGCTCAGGAATTTACCACGATAATCTGAGGTTCAGACTTTGTTCCTGGAAAGGGCTGAAGTAGCTACAGTAGCTGGTCTTCAGCTGGCCGTCAGGTGACAGTCTCAGCAGTCTGCCCTTCAGGGTTACAATTTTCCCTCCTACCCATCTTCCCTAGGCTTATTCCAAAAAGAGCCAGTTAATGATAATTTCTACTTAAGAGAAATATACTGACTTTTCCCCTCTCCATCTATGATAGTACCAAAGATACTATTCCTTATTTATTTTTCTATTTTTGAGATAAATACCATGCTCTGCTATAACCCCATTGAAGCCAACAGGTTTTTCTCAGCTTACACCTAGGAATGATACCAATTTTCTGTGTGTTTCTCATTGTGCCATTCTGCCTGGGACACTATTGTGGGAGAAAAAAAGACCTCCCACAGCTGGGGAAGAGGCTCCAAGCTATCTGACTGGGAATTTGTGCCACTATCAGTCTGTCAGCTGTTTATCTTCTCACTGACCCAAAGCCCTAGGAGATACCACCTTGTTAAGTCTGAAGAACATCATGTACCAGAGCCCCACCGCTGGACAGACTTGACCTTGTGCTACTTCAGCATCTAGCAACTAGCTTGTCAGTGGGAAAAAGAAACCATTCACAGGGGATAGCAATTAAAAAAATGCAGCACAATAAAGCTCAAGATTCTTGTATGTTCTGCACGTATAAAGCACCGTTCATCCAAATCCTTTTTTCCATCCTGTAATACTGTAGCAATTGCCCAAGAGCGTGAACATGTTCATATACGGGAAGTAAATTAACTCAGTAAATTGCTGACTAAACCAAGCAAATCAATTTCTTTTTCTTTGAGAATAGCATCCTCCCTGTCCATTATCAAACAAAAGATACCTGTACTAAAAGCTTGCACTGGAGGCACTCTCCCTGGTACTGCACTATTTGTGACACAAGCACATGAAGTTTATTATGGAAGGGAAAATTATTTCTATCTGCAAATATTTTGAAGTAGCTCTTTCTTGCATACAAATTATGGGTCATTAGCTCCCAAATGAGCAATATCTGCTCACATATGGGGCATGTAACTACCTTAAAAGGGACAGTGCAAGCACTTGCCTCATGAGGTCATCCTGGGAAATTCATGCAGTCAGGCAACTCTGATTAACAGGTTTACAGAAACAGGGGCTGCAGGCAGATACTTCTCCATCACTTCTCAGGCTAGGCTGTACAGATGGCATTTTCTCCAAACTGCTCCACTTTGCATTACAAAGTGTTTAATATGGAAGTTCAACCTATTCTATTCCAGGCTCAACATACTCCAGAACCTGAAGAAAGCTAGTCTCAGGGAAAGTGTTAGAACAACATTTGCAGCTTAACATTTCAGCACAGACCCTTGAAGGTATCTTCAGACCTGCTCCTTGCCAGAAGAGTTTCAGTGAGGGCTGAGATGAGGATCCAAGCTGGTGGATTTGATGTTGGGATTTAGACACCTAAACGTGTAGGTGTCTTATTTTCTTCATGATAAGTGATTTGTTTGTGGCAACACAAGATGCTTGTGATCTAACAGGCACTGTCTCAAGCTCCAGCACAGGCTAAGCTGTATTCAGTCTGCTGGATTTTCCGTAATGAGACAGTCACAAGTCACCAGAACATTGACTCGATAGGCTGAATGTGAAAGGAATCAGTGGTCTATCTCCAAAGGCTAAAGGCAGGGAAGAAAATAAAAAAAGTCACCAAAACAAATGCCATTTAGTGGCCACTTGGCTCGACCCCTCAGCACAATATATCAAGGAGCTGGAGAGAGGTAGGGGCAACTGTGGCTGGGAGAGTGTGAGAGAAGAACAGCTTCAGCCCGAGAAAAAGTAGTGTCAGCACATTCAAAGGTGTAGAAGCAAAGAAAGGAGTTCAGTAAGTACCAAGCCTTCAGTGAAATAAGGAAAAATGGATTACTTAACCTCTGGAAGTCGAAAACTTGACCATAGAATAGCATTCTTCTGCAGAAGACTAAATATTAAGGTACTAGTTAAACAGGAATGTGCAGTTACAGACAGAAAAATGTATTGTCTGAAAGAGTTATTCAGAAGAAAGAATGAAATATCCAAAGAGCTGAATATTACAGAAAATCTGGAACTGCCAGTGAAAAACTAGGATAAAGTTTTATTTCTAAAATGGAAGTCACCATCTTCCAAATGGAACCTAAACCACTTCCAGTTTCAGTATGCATCACACATTGCTCACATTACTGATCCACAGGTGGAGAGGACGTGAGGTGAGCCTGGTAAAGTCTGAAGGAGAGCCATCTTAGAACTTGAAGCAGTGGAAAAAAAAAGATTAAAAAAAAAAGATAAAATACATCCTCAATTAAATTATAACTCGGCTAATATGCACAAAGTCAAATGACTTCTGGCTCAGTTTCTCAGAGAAAATTAGATAGCTCTGCTCCAAGTGGAAGAAAAATGTATCCTTTTGCAAATGCATTTTTCTGCGTTATGCTTTTAACTACCAGCTTTTAAATCATGTCTGGAGAGGCCTGGGGAAGCACATTAGCACCTCTCCACAAGCGCTGTGTTTGAACACGGTCGGCTAGGGGAGAGGGGAGTGAAAGATTTCCAGACTCAGTGCAGACAAAGCCCAAAGGCTGTTGGCGTAAGTACAAAGCCAGAGTAGTGCTTCAAGAAAACGGAAAGAAAATGCCTTTAAAGCAGAATTCACCAAAATGACATGAAACAGCAAACAGGAGATGGGGCTTTTGAGAGCAGTTTTTCACAATTAGGTCACTGCTTTTTTGTGAATGTTGAAGGTGTTCCACAACAGGAGTCAGAAACCTGCTGAAAGCCTGTTCCAAAAACCCTTCTGGATTCCCTGGCTCAGTTTTCACCATTGCAATTATCAGACTGCCAGGGCAACTGATGCAGCAAATTGACTGTTCCCTTCCAAAGCTGCTCGCTGTTGGTCTTACAGAGTTAATGCAGGCGCTCTGGGCAGCAGCAGCTGCCAGCAGCGTGCCTGGAGCAGCTCACAACATCCCTTGGGGGAATCAGAGACTTACCAGCCATTTCTGTGTGTAGAGGGACACAGTGCAGTGCAAAGTTATCAACTGCATTTAAAATGTCCCTCTTTTTGTGACCATCACTCTCCTTTCCCTGACTCCAGGTTAGCAGAGCGCTTTTCCGTGCCCTGTGTTTTAAAAGAACAAGCCGAGATCCTGCATGTGTTTCTGGCTTGGTGTTTGCAGCCCTGGCAGCCAGCTCTGTCAGACAGAGCCATCCAAGTGAGCATTAGCCAGTAGTTTCACCCTGCACCCAGAAGAGGATTTCACATTTGAAAGGAGCTCACCGCGGTGGAGGTAAGAAAAGAAATGTCTGCCAGTGTACAAGAGGAGCAGGCCAGCTCCTGGCGTTTCAGGGAATGTGTTTCCATTTCTCTTCTTTCTTCTGGCTTAAATATTTTACTATTTTCAAAAAGGAGAGCATGTGAGCATTAAAAAGAATTGTGTGCCAAGGAGTGCACTTGCATTTACAAGACAGCCTGCAAGACAGGTGAGATGGCACCTCAGAGGAAGAGGGATACAGATTTCCAATCAAATCTGTCACTAAGATGTGTGGAGCTGGGAGTGAAGCTCAGCACAGGTTTAGGCAGGTCTGTGTGCAGTATGGCTGATTTTCCATCTACTTCTTCAACTTACAGTGTAGGTCTGTTTCCTGAGCCATGTTTTAGCAGTCTAGGGGTTTGGTGTGGAGCTTCCTGAACAACAAAATTCAGTAAACTGTCATTGTTCTCTGTGTGATTAATAGAGATTAATGATGATGTATGTACTGGCATATGACACCATTGTACCTACAAGGAGCCATTACTCATCAGCTCAACACGTGGGATTAATTGGCTTGCTTATTACCAGGGAGAAACAAGCAAAAAGGTCAAGTTCCCCTAGCAAAATTATGCACTATCACTTAGTAATACCTCTTCAGTGGGAAATACTCACTGAATTGAGTGAGAACAATTGTTTTTTACTTTTTGTCAGACCGATCCACTTGGTCTGTGTAATTAAAGTCTAAAACAAATGTATGTACCCTGACAGCCTCTTGCTACCTGTGGACCACTTTAGTTGTGTACTGACAGTCCTGTGCTACAGTAACGATTTTTCAGTCTCGTTGTTTATTTTACATTAATTTATGGCATTTATGACACTGTGTTTTTTTGCTGTGAGTTTGATTTTGCAGAAACAAATATTTGGAAATATTTGATGCTCTTTTAGGGCCTAAAAAACTACCCTCAGCACAACTATCTGTACAGACAGGGAATACTCAGCCTAGACCTTTATGCACTTTGAATTATCTTTTTTACAGTATTTGTGTGAGCAATTCTGCAATGCAATTTACAAGTTACAAAGGATATGAAATGAATGATGAATGGCAAATGGCTGAGATGCTGAGTAGCTGTGCAGAAAAATCTTCCATAAGATTCTTTCCAAAGAAAAAGGAGCAAAGGAAAAGTGTCATATCCGTGCACTGTTTCCACAAAATGCAGGTGTGATCTCTAAATAAGCCAGTAGTAGTAATGTGAGATGTGTGGGCTGTTTTAGTCTGTTTCTAAGTGAACAGGAACACCCCCACCCCACTCCCAGTTATTAAAAGAAATATTGATAAGGAATTGTTTTGCAAGCGCTTAGAGATTTTGCAGAAGTCCTTTGGTATCAGGATGGGAGGTATGTCCTAGGGATCTGAAAGTATCCTACTTCTCCCACTAGATAGTGAGAATCAGTGAAACCAAGCTGGTCTCTGGTAGTATGGGCTAAGAAACCATGTCACAGATGTAAACTTTAGAAATTTGGCAAGGCCCAAGGCTTTCGAGAAGGTTAGCGATCACTAAAAGTTGTTCGGGATTTTCAGATTTGCTGTAGCCAGGAACATCAAGAGAGGAATGGGCGCTCTCTGTACAAGCACGCAGGTCTTTGAAAGCCTTGGGACCACTTCTGATAGTGTGAAGTCTGGGATGTGGTAAGCAGGGAGTGCCACAAAACCAGGAGGAGATAAACTAAAGCAATATGAGTAACTGCTTGTCCACCAGTCTGTTGCTTATACAAAGATTAATGGAGAAACAGGGATGATTTGTTCCTCTTGAAGCAGAAAAATGACCCTTTTTAAGCAATTCTGGGACAGTATGCTCACAGTGCATTCCAAAAAGTTTTTGATTCTGGTATGTAAGATTTGTAAAAAGGAAAACTATAGAGAGATTCAAAAATTTTTCAAGAAGCTATTGGAAGAACTGAATCATGTTTAAAAAAACAAGACCCTGATTTATGCTGTAAAACCCAGTATTTTACCTTTCACGGAGGCGACTTCCATAGCAGATGGAACAGACTTTTGACCAATTTCACTGGTATCTTCGTTCTGGCCAGGACAGGCTTGATTTCTGCAGTAGCCAGGAGAGGGCTTGGCTAGGACCTGGAGATTATTCTGTAGCACCTCACCTCACTTTCCATATGGGGAAGCGTGGAGCAGTTGGGTGGGATTCCGTGGTGAGCATTTTGCATGTGAATCACTCTGTCTCTGTCTCTTCTACACTTTTGTTATTAATATTGTTGCTGTTACTGTTCATTTGCTTCTCTTGTTGCTGTTTCCAGTAAATTGTTCTTGTCTCAACCCGTGATCTTTGCCTTTTGCATCTCCAATTCTCCTCTCCAGTCGGCACAGGGGTGTTTTAGGTTACAATGTAAGATGTAACCAAAAGTATGTGTTCTATCACCATCTGTTAAAACCAGGTGGGACAGGGTTCTTTACCTCTTCCATGACACATTGGGATAACTCCCTCCAGAGGGATATCTTCTGTTAATGGGCCATCCAGCCTCACTGCATGACTCACAGAATTACATCAGCCCATTGTGAGATGCTCCACCCAGGGGGAGGAACCAAGCATTCCTACCTGGATATCATCTGGGGTTTGGAACAGCACAGGCAGCCTTACCTACTGGATTCCCAGAGGACAAGAGCTACATAACCACCTCTGGACCTTCAGAGGAGGACCTGACCTTTCTACATGATCACTGCTTCAACAGAACCACTTCAAAGAGGGCTGCAGCCACCCCTTAATTGGAATGCTACCACCACCCTGCCTGGCAGGGTGCCAGGTCGTATCCTGACTCTGTCAGGTTAAGCCAGTGTTTCTGTATTATTGCCTTGTTTTTTATACTGGTAGACAGCTGCTATTCCTATTTCTCATATAGTTGCCCGAAAGCCCCTTAATTTCAAAATTATAATAATTTGGAGGGAAGCAGGTTACATTTTCCATTCCAAGGGAGGCTCCTGCCTTCCTTGGCAGACACCTGTCTTTCAAACCAAGACAAGGGGAGAATCGGAGGGGGAGTGGGAAGTGAGTGAGTGGCTGGCACGAGTGGCAGGTGGTGTCACTAGGAACACTAAATTCCTAAACCACGACAACTGCAAACACAAAAAGTCATGGAAAAGTTTTGCTGAGCTTCTGAAGCTAGAAAACGTCATTTTTAGTTTCCACTATTTTGGTGTAATTTTGTCACAGAAGGAAGACCATCTATTTTTCCTTTGTTCAGGCAATGTTCTTTCAGAGCCACAAAATTTAACTTAAAAATAAAGCAACAGTCAGTAATGCAAAGCACAGAAATGCCATGCCTTTCTGAATACCCCTTTTTGTCAAGGTTAATAGATAACAGCAACATTACAAAACAAACAGCTCTGGGAAAACAGCATGTGTAATACAGACTATTCAGACAAAAGAGACTGCTATGGTCATCTCATATGACCTCCTCCTGCTGTTATATTTGGAGTTATTTGTAGAATATTTTATGAGAATGTCCACTGAATCTCCATCTCATCATCATTTGCTAGGGTTAAGAGATGATCACATGTCTTTTATAAATAAACTTAAACATTAGAAACAAATGGTGGAAGTAACCACTTATAGGTTGGCAGGGACACTAGCAGAGACATTGGTTAAACAACATGCATCTGTTCTTTCATGCTTTTACTAATTATCTAGAGTGGAGAATAAAGAATATATTAATTGAAGCCCCAGATATATTAAATTGAGGGAAATTACTAATACGAAGAAGACATGAAAAAAATAGGATGGAACTCACCCAGATAAAAAATACAGGGAGAAAGTGAGAAAATGAGATGCTATTTATGGATTAAAATGCAATCAAAATGAAAAGCTATTCTAACTCACAAGGGGACAGAAAAATCTAAGACGTGCTATCAAATAAACCTGCAAAGAAACAACATGGAAAGAATCTTAGGGGGCTGTACTTGCAATGCAGGATAACAAGGTAAAATAGCCAGAGAAACATATAATGAGACTGGAATATATAGATGAAATTTTTTCACAGGCACACCCGGAATAGCCTGTTCACTTCTTTATGAGATGAAGAACATCTGATGAAAGAGAGAGAATTCAGATCAGCACAGCAAATGTATTCATCAAGATCCAAAATTTGATTTATGAGGAAGAATGAAAAGACTTCAAAACGTATTAGATGGTTAGTTAGATTAAGAGACAAGTACAGCCTAGGAACAAAGCAGCAGTCTTGAAATGCATAAAACCTATAAATAATGTTGAGAAAGGGACTTCACCAGCTAATTCAAATCAAACATAAATGAATAGGTGAGACTAGGTAAAGAGGAGGTCAGACAATATGTCAGCAGTCCCTTTCCTAACAGCACAGCATTAACTTGCACAGTGATCTTGTAAGAGACATAGCAAAAGAAACTCCACTTGGCCCATCGAAAACCTGAGAAAAAATGTGCAAGAGAGGACAGCCAGGAGTGGGCAGCTTCAGCTGCCCAGCTGGAAGTGGCTGATGTCCCCCTGCCCTTCCTCAGCCCTTCAGTTCTCACCAGAGGGACGTCACAAGGCAGTACCAAGTCAGCTGTATGTGATGACCCTGGTTGGTGGCACCCCTATGCCCCTGCCCTGTCCATGGCTGGGTAACTGCTTCTCACTCCCCGTGAGACTCTTTTGAGCGTGAATTAGTTTCCATCCCATCAGAAGCCAGTCTTTCCCTTCCTTGGTTCAAGTCTTTCCTGGACAAGCAATGAGTCTGTGGCAGAAGAATGCTTGTTTCACAAATCCTGCTGTGCCAAAGCCAGGCTGTCCAGCAGATGCCCATGGGAGTTCTCCAGCATGGCAAGTACAAGAGCATTGGTGGGAAAGGGTGTGAGCTGTGGGTGAGAAGCCCTAACAGGGCACCTGCAAAGCTGAAACCTCTCCTCGGGAAGAAGTGCAGTTTTGTGTCATGTTTCACAAAGCAGAAGAGAGCAGCAGGTAAGATATGAATGGTAAATTTGGGGAGCAAGGAGCAACACTTGGCAACCTGGCAGTGCAGAAAAATGCCTGTTAAATTTCTTGTCATTAATGTCCTGCTGAGATGTTAAGCCATATAGCATCAAAAAGTGAGTTGCTGGGAGGTAATGCCTGCTCTGTCCACCTCTCCAGTCCAGGGGGATATTTTCCTCAAACTCAGTTTTCTCCCCAGGTCAGCGTTCCCACACCAGCCATGTGATAAAGGAGCATTTGCTTATTAGCACAGACATCCCTATTTCATGTACAACATGCCCCAGCACACAGTCCCTGTTTCCCCAGACCAACTCTTCTGTAGCTGCTAATAAGGATATGTTATTCACTAAACCCTTTATTAGCAGGCTGCTGTCTAACATTTCATTGTCTAACAGCACCCACTGCGTTAATGATCACAGAGCGTAATGTTGAATGTGCACGGTGGGAAATAACGCACATAACACAGGCAGGAGGGCAATTGATTGGACAGTTTAATCTCCTGGTTTATTCCCCTGCTGCCACTGGGAAGTCAATATCATTGAGTGAATGTGCCAAGGCATCATCTTGTGAGAAAACCTGTCTTTGGTGGGATTTAAAGAAGTGATGAGAAGTAAAGAGAACATTTAAAGTAAAACAATACTCACATAAAACTCCTTCAGACCCGAGTTAGTCCCACCAGGTTTGCAAGTAGATACTGGTTTCAGGCAGCACATTCCTACAATAGCACTGAGCGCCTTCAAGCTTCATTTGCTGGATGAATTAAAACACAGTGACCTTTCAATGTTTTCTCTAGATAAGCCTGAATCAGAATCCCAAACCCAAACACCCCCAAACGCTGAGGACATTTGGATCTTACAGGCAGATTAGCTAGGTAGTTGGGGATAAGTTTAGATATTTGTGGAGGAGGGAAAAGAAATCTTCCTGTGTGTTACAGCCTGCACAATTGTAACATCTGCATGGAAGAAGTGTGCATGTGAGGAGGGGAGCATGACTGAGACAGAAGAGAAGGAATAGGTGAATATGGGCAAGGGATAAAGTTTTCCAGGCATCGGGAAGAGGAGTTTTTGTGGGGCACTGCGTGTGCCCAACAGCATCACTTCTGCAGTCCCATTTTCTCTTCTTGGCATTGAGCTACCAGGGAGAACCTGGAAAGCTGGAAGCAAAACCCAAAAGGCAAATGATTAAAGGTGTGTCTCCTACCAAAGCCTGAGAGCTAAGAGCACAAAAGATTGAAGTGTTCATGACAATCTTGGCATTTGAGGAGTAGAAGCAGCAGGGTTAGTGAAAGCTGGCAAAGCTGACCCCTAAGAACTATTGTTCGGATATTGGAAGGAAAAGGTTCCTGGGCATCAGTTTGCTGGATGTTACTCCAGCAAAATGTTACTCTAAGGAAAAGGCTAATGCTGTTAGTGTGGATATATTCCACTAACTCAGCTAAATCTTCAAGAAATTTATTGCAAGACAATACCAAGCAGGAGAAGAAGTGGGAAAATCTGTTGTGTGCCTTATAGCAACTATGTTTTTATGAACATTCCTACAGTGATCATGGCCTTTATGTGCTGAAGGACATGAACTCCAAGTGCAAGTGCACATAGGCAGTTTTGTATGGAAAAACAGGATGGCAGCTGTTTTTTTGCCTTGTGGCACTTGCAGGCAGCAGTGCAGGCAGGGGGTGTGCACCCCTAGGCTGATGCCTGCAGCAGATGCTGACAGGTGAGGAGCAGCTGATTTTCCAAGGGAGCACCCTGCATCACTGGGCAGTAGGGGTTGAGTTGTCTCCATTCCGCCCATCTCTGATTTATTTGGAAATAGGATACCAGGTTGCTGTAGGCACAGAATCTGGTGGCTTTCAGAGGACTGAATTGTATGTTGGACAGCATCAGTCTTTTTCACTAAAACAATAGGAAGAACAAGGGCCAACACTGCTTTTAGTTCTGCTGTTTCTTGGCACTGGAGTGGGAAGCAGTAACACAGTTGTATCCCTTTCCCTTTCTACTTTGAGGGGGTATGATGGGATGTGGTCACAGCAGTGTGCTGCCACACATGAATACAAGAGCCAGGTGCTCTCCAAAGGCACGGCAAGGACATCCTGGGTCTGCCAAAATTAGTGGGACGGCAACCTTGGGCTTGTTGGGAATGCAAAAGTCCCATGCACTGTGTGTAAGTTGTGACAGGTAGTGCAAGCCAGAGTGACTCATGCTAGGATCCTGTCCTAGGCCTGGGCAGCTCCATCTTCGAGGCAAACCACTGCCCAAATATCCCAGACAAACCCCTTTCCATAGCAGGAAGGGCACACGCTGAGCACCTCTGCCAACCCCTGCAGTCAGCCGAGAGGAGCTGAAATGGCACAGGGAGCTCAGAGCTACTCAGGAGGATGGGCTGCAGCCACACTACTCAGTCGAGTCTTTTATAATTATTCTAATTTATAACTAGAAGCCTTTTCATTCCCTAGCAGTCTGTGAAGATGTGTGGTGAAAACCAAGAGAAGATGTTTTGCATAGAAAAAGAAAGCTTTGGGAGTGAGCCATGAAGTGTGTTTTGGGGATCCCTGGTGAGTGCATGCTGCTTCAGGGACCTGACCAGGTGCCCACGGGCCCTGCTGCAGCGTCCACAGGGCACTCCCCACTCCACACCCGCATCCGTGAGACACAGAATCAAAACCCAATCAGAAACCATGTCAGGACACGAGGTTTGCTGCACTGGGTATGGCAGCAGCACAGCAAAGTGCCTGGACAGGCCCCGGTGATGTTAGAACCAAGTGTGCTGCAGAGCAGCCCTGGAGCAGGGTCCATGTGGGGACAGCTGGGAGGGCCGGTCCCCACGTGTAGCATCACCCACACCCCGTGCCACAGCTGTGACCGACCCTGTGCCAGAGAACAAAACCCTCCCTGCAGCACGAAGCACCCCCTGCAGTGATGGTGGAGAAGTGAGCCGATTCATGACTCCTCTGGCACCCGAAGCCCTTGCAAAGGGTGGCAGAAGGAAGGAGCACAAAGCCCAGCAGGAGCCCCTCTCCAGTGGAGGGGTGCATGGAGCATGGGTGAAGGTACCCACTGAGCAAGGAGGGGCTCCCACTCACAAAGGCTTTATAGAAGACAAAAGAGTCTTCTTCTTTGTAGAAGACTCGAGTCCATGCCTGGGCTCACAGGCATTGTGATTCTTAGCGAAAAAAGTGGCTAGAGAAAACAGAATAAAATTCAAATCAATTATGCTGTTCAAAGTCAGTCCCTAAATTAATCCAATTATGCTGCAGCGATCTTTGCTTAATGCCCAGAAGCTAGAAATGATGGTTAGAGCAGTCGTTGGGGAAATCAGCTGATAATGACAATAACCAACAATGGAAGATGCTATTCTGAAAGTAAAGTGGTGTGGGGGGGAGAGGGGAGAGGAAACACTCTATTATTCAACCTTCACTCAAAGTATATTGCTCAGCTATTACAGGATAATGCACCAGAGCCAAGCAAGCACAGCGCTGCCTCCAGGTCTCAGCAAGGAAGAAGCTGAAACTTGCTTATCGTTCTCTACTAAGGAAAGCTCCCAGCACTGTTATTATGGAAGTACAGCTCTTAATAACCATTGCACAGCCGTGTTCTGGAACAGTTTGCCCACACAATGTCTCTGCCTCTGTCAGGCAGGCTGCTAAAAGCCTATTTTTATATTTTCAAAATTTATTCTTCAAATCAACTTCATGCAGAAGCTCAGCTTCAGGGCCCTGATGTTTTTCATAGAATGATAGAATAGTCTGGGTTGGAAGGGACCTTGAAAGCCCATCTAGTCTAATACCCTCCCTGCATTAAGCAGGGACATGTCCAGCCAGACCAGGTTGCTCAGAGCCCTGCTCAGTCTGGCCTTGAATGTCCCTTGGGATGTGACATCCACAGCTTCTCTGGGCAACCTCTTCCAGTGCTTCACCACTCTCTCCATCAAAAATTTCTTCCTTGTATCTAGTCTGAATTTACCCTCTTTTAGCTTACAACCACTACCCTTTGTCCTATCCCAGCAGGCCCTGCCAGAAAGTCTGTTCTCACCTGCTTTATAAGCCCACTTTAAGCACTGAAAGGCTGCAATGAGGTCTTCCTGAAGCCTTCCCTTCTCCAGGATGAATAATCCCAGCTCTCTCTGTCTGTCTTCATAGCAGAGATGCTCCATATTTGTGGCCCTCTGGTGCTGAGGACCCCAGAGCTGGATGCAGTGTTCCAGGTGGGGTCTCACCAGGGCAGAGCAGAGGGGCAGAACCCCTCTCTCACCCTGCTGCCCACACTGCTTTGGATGCAGCCCAGGACAGGATTTGCTTTCTGGGCTGTGAGTCCACATTGCTGGGTCATGCCCAGCCTCTCATCCACCAGCCCCCTGAAGTCCTTCTCCAAAGGGCTGCTCTCCAGCTCTCCATCTCTCCATCCCTCAGCCTGTACTGGTACTGCAGTTTGCCCTCATGCAGGTGCAGCACCTCACACAATTTTTAACATTGTTGGCCACATTAGGCCTCTAGTTTAAAGCATGAAAAGACAGAGGAGGAGCAGGTGCAAACAAGAACATACTCTTGGTTTAATCAGTCAGCCTGTGTGCACACAGGCAGCCAGCTGAACTTGGGCCTCTTGAAGGCACCAGTGAAGAACTGCATGTTGATAGTTTCAAGATGGGACATTAGAAATATTTTAAAACATTTGGCCCAAAATGCCAAAGTAATGGGAAGGGAATAGCAAGTGGAAATTCTACTGATTGCTCTAGAGATGATTTTCACTCAGAGTCTGCATCTCAGGTAGTCTTTATGGGGGCAAAAACTGTCTGAAACAAAGGATACAGATGAGTTTTGTGAGGAACTCGTATTCATGCCACTGCAGTGAAGTCAATGGTGTCTGGACCAATTTGTATCCCCCTCACCCCAAATATCTCTGAATCTTGGTCTAGCTGTCTTGTTTTGTATGATACTTCATAGCAAGACTGCATCTTTGAGCTCTAGCTTCTCTCTTCGAACTACATCATTCAGATCCTCTCTGCTGGAAAGCAGATGCACCCTCCAGTGCCCAATCTCACACATCAGAACATAAAGAATATATTTATAAGATACTCAGCTCTGAAAATGCTTGGATGTAATTTCTGAGGCAGTATCCTTACTTGTTAACATTGGAAGAACCTGTTCCCAATATTGCAGCCCACATGCTCCTCAGAAAACGTTTCTTTGAGCTGTGTCAAAATTTCACAAAAGATTTGAAGGAGTCTCATTTCAACGCAGTGGGAAAATCTCATATTGTTTACCTCATTACACCTCGTTGCCTCCAGACTACTATTATTATTCATAGCCCCTCACATTCAAAATTGCATGTAAACCCCCACGAAGCTGTGAGCTTAGCTTAAAAATCACCAGGTATACTCGTTGCTGAGCTGCTGAGCTTTTTCACAGTGCAGCCAGGATGTGATTTAAAAGTCTGCTTCACAACCTGAAGGAGTAGAGAAGAAAATTCACATTTTCTTAAAGTGCAAATTGAAATTCCTGTCCTTTGCAGGCTCCACACTTTTAAATGGAAAGAGAGTTGGTAACAGCCAGTAGCAGAAGTGTGTCACAAGAGTGGTGCAGCAATATCTACAGACACAAAGTAATAAATCATAATGATTAGCTCAATATCTCCCAAGAAAGCCAAGTGAACATCATAGCATGAGAGCTACAAGCACTGAGCCTTCAGTGTCATGTCAGGAAACTCTGAGCAATGACAGCAGTTTTCCCTTTGTACTCTCTAGGTTTCCAAATACTTTCAAAATGACCCAGAAGAGCATCCTGAATTACTTTTATATCCTTCCTTCCGATCTGAAAAGTGGTCCATAACAGCTTCCAGAGATGCCAGAGAGCACCTCCCCAGCCAGCGTGAGCTCCTTGGAGGGCTCCAGGGTTTCCATCAAGGGAGACACAGCAGTTTCCACCAGGCAAGAGCTGCCTCTCTGGGAGCTCCATGGTGTCCCACAGCCCTTTGCAGCACAAAGACAACAAGCAATGGGGGATCTAAGAAAAGCAACACATTTTGGATTCCTGAGGCTGCTGGGGGATGGAGCTCGTGCTGACTGTGAGGACCTGCTTCACCCAAACCCAGGCAGAGACCGGCACACAGGGGCTCTTCCATAGAATTATAGAATAGTTTAGGTTGGAAAAGACCTCTTAGCCCATTGAACCTAACTGTTAACCCAGCACTGCCAAGTCCACCACTAAACCATGTTTCCTGGTGCCATGTCCACATGCCTTTTGAACACTTCTCTCTGGACAACCTGTTCCAATGCCTGACCATCCTCTCAGTAAAGAATTTTTTCCTAAGATCTAAGTAAACCTTTTTTGGCCCAACTTGAAGTACAGTCCTCTTGTCCTGTCCCTTGCTACTTGGGAAAAGAAACCACCCCCCACCTGGCTACAGGCTCCTTTCAGGCAGTGTAGAGAGTGATGAGGTCCCCCCTGAGCTTCCTTTTCTCCAGACTCCCCTTTTCTCCCCAGCTCCCTCAGCCTCTCCTCATCAGACTTGTGCTCCAGACCCTTCATCAGATTCACTGCCCTTCTCTGGACACACTCTAGCATCTCAGTGACTGTGTTGTAGTGAGGGGCCCCAAATGTCCTGCTCAGGGCTGCCCCAGGGTGGTTGCAGTCTGAAGCGAGCGAGCTGCAGCACAGTTGCAATCTGTCCCTCTCCAGCAAGGGCAGCATTTTTATTTGCTCTCTGAAAGCAGCAGCTAGGGTCTTGGCCTGTGCTGCATCACAGCAAAGCACCGTGGCCAGGGCTGCTCTTTGAACATCGCAGATTTCCGGGCAGCAGCTGCTGCATCCCCGTCACGGAGCGCTTGTGTTGTCTTCACACCAACTCACTGTCTGCGGGCGTGGGGAGGCTGTGCTGTGTCTGCGTGGAGAGTTCAGCTGAGACACGGACGTGGCACAGAGACATGGGAAATCTATTAACTCTGGGGAAGCAGAGAGCAGCTGAAGGCTGCAGGCAGTCCCGTAATGAGGTAAACGATACAAGCTGGGGATAAAACAGGAATTACTCACGGACTTATTCCTCAGCACTTCCACTGCGGCTGTCAGTGCCTTTGCCTCACAGATGTCAAATGCAGGCAATTAGAAGTTATGTAAGGCCACGGCTGAAATTAACCCCTGCTGTGCCCCAGTCTGCACTATGGGCACCCTCCTGTAATGAAGCAAACCAGGGGCTCTGCTTGGTGGCCTGTGCACAGGCTGCGGTTCCAGCTACAAGGACAACAGTAGGTGCTGGGCTGGTACAGCCCTGGGCACATTGTACAGAGGAGGCTTTCTGATCTAATGAACCTCTGTTTTGCCCCCTTATAGGTTGAGGACTCTCTCATGTAAGAAAACAGTGTCCAGCCTTTGTTCACCTTTCCTTGCCTGACGGGTATGTTCAGATGAATGCACACCAAGCATAGCCTCTGTAGTGAGAGATGAGTTCTTCTGGTAATGCACAACTTTCAGACTCTTGAGTTTCTTTCTTTGCCATCCCACAGCCCACCAGGGGCCTGCTTTCACCTCCTGAGCTGTCTTAAGAATTTTAAAAAAGAGAAGAAATTTCAAGTGCCAAAACCCAAAGCGCTGAAAAGTGTCTTGGGTTGCTGACAGGAGGAGCCAGCTGCAGGGGAACATGTGCTTTGTGCCAGCAAGCTGAACGCCTTTTGTACCAGCGAGGGAAAGGTGATGGTCAGTGAAGTCAGTGGATGCTGGAAGATGCACAGCTGTTGTTCCTCTGAGGTAGGCTCAGAGGTGACACGGCTTCCTCAGGCAGCCCCTGGAGGGAGGAGAGCCAAGGAGGATGTAGCTGATGG
Source organism: Oriolus oriolus (assembly GCA_013400235.1). Lineage (NCBI taxonomy): Eukaryota > Metazoa > Chordata > Aves > Passeriformes > Corvidae > Oriolus > Oriolus oriolus. Next base: position 116,305 of record VXBT01004280.1, on the reverse strand, counting down.
CTGCGTCCTGTGGGCTTGGCACAGGGCTGCTGTGCATATGGGTCCGATGGTGGGGCTTCTCCCTTGGTCTGAGAGGCTGCCTGAGAGCTTGGATCCAAGGACAGAAAGCAAAAAGCAGAGGAATTAAATGGAGCGTTCTTCATTTGGTATTCAGTGTCAAGGAAAAGAAAGCTTTTCTGTGGGTTGCAGCTATAAGATTATGAGAGGCAAAGTTGAATTATTAAAACATTTATTCACCCAAGGACATGTTGAGCTCTCTAAGGACCAAACTCATCCACTTAATTAAAACAAAGAACCTCCCAAGCACCATTTATATTGGAACTAAGTGACATATTTAATACTTGCGTCCTGAAGGGGTCATATATATCCATAGTGGTAGATCTGAAAAGATAAGAAGCTTTTCTGACTTCTTGCTGTGCTCCCTGCCAGAAAAGCACCAGCGCCTGGTCTGAAGGCAGGAGGAGGAGGAGGCTGTTGCCCGCGGGCTTTGCTGCTTACAATTGATCAATAGCAATGGTAGTTTGTGCTTCAAAAAGAACAGCTTGATTGCTGAGAAGGAGCAACCACATCCAAAATCTGACAGGAAAACAGTCTTGGGGACTTAGAGATGTTGGTCGCCTGTAGAGAAGGGAAAGGGAGGAGGACCCAGCCCTTCTGATAGTCCTTGGTCAAGGTTTCTCCCTCATGACTACTGTCAGTAGAGACTTGTCACTGTGATTCACTTTGTCAAGGCTTCCCCTGGCAGATGTAGAAGGGACAGAGGGGAACTGCACTGCTCTGTCTAAGAGCAGACTTAGAGAAGGATGGGCGTTTTTCACCACCTATTAAACCTACATGGCTTTGCAATACGGTTACTGTCTGCCAGCTCTGGCGAGAGTTTGGCTGAGGAAGATGGCAGTGGTGACTCAGGAGGAAAGTCTCTCTATTCTGCTTCCCAGTCTCCTGGCAAGATGCACTGACTCATGGAGGACCGCTCAGGAGAGGAGGATAGCACATGGAAGGAACCCGTGGACACAGCTGTCCATCCCACAGATAGGGCAAAAAACTGCACTTTTACCTCTGGTGTTACAGGTTAGCATCTGCTCTACCTTTAAAGTGCCTCTAAGCCCACCCAATGACTAAGCCAGTCCATCTTGGGATGGAGATCTTTAGATGTGCCCTACACACTTATATCTACCAGATATAAGTGGCTCCTTGTCTTTTCAGGGAACAGTTAGGACAGAGTGTGGAAAGAAAAGAGAATTAATCATCTTCTGCCAAGGGAGCTCTGACTCATGGGGTGACAGCACAGCCTCTGTGGGCATGAGACCTGCAGGGATGAGAAATCCAGGGGTTTTAAAAGTGCTCGTGCAAGTCAGGAATGTCAAGTAATGCAAAGACATCAAACCCCCCTTCTGTTCAGTGCACACAACAGAATCTGAGTCAAAATCAGCCCCCATCTCGCCAAGTAAATGATCTGAGTGCTCTGGGGTTGGGGTCAATGCCAACCCCATCCTCCTGTGGGATTAGGTCATGGGGCATTTCTGCCACTCACAAGGAAAAAGAGGAAGTCACGAAGAATGAGAAGAGTGAAAGGAATAATTTGATGAACCAGAAATAGAGTTTGCACAAAAGAGGGCTTGACTTACAGTTCATGTCTGTTTCTCCACAGTTATAGCAATCCTGTGTTCCAAGTGCCTGGCATCCTTCTCAAATCTTGTTCCCAAATAAAATCTCAAGTGGCTCAAAACCCCATCACATATATATTAAAATCCACACTCTCATCAACATATGGTAGGGGATTCTCCAGTACAGTGTCTAGTTCTGGACTTGAAAGAAAACAAGTTTCTGGCAATCATGCATCCTAAAGTTTCTCCTCTTTGAGAAACTCAGGGGTGAAGGCCACACCCGCTTTATGCCTCCCCTGTCTTAGCCAGCAATCATGCTCCTTGTGCTAATATTTTCCCTTTCCACATCCCTTAAAAAAAAGAAGAAAAATAAAAGAAGTATCTCTTTACTGTGAGGGTGACTGAGCACAGGCTGTGAACTCTCCATCCTTGGAGACATCCAAGAAACTGACTGGCCCTGGACCCTGTTTGAGCAGGGGATTAGACCAGATGACCTCCAGAGGTCTACTCGCACCTCAAACATTCTGTGATGCATATATTGGCGACAACAGACTTACTCTTTCCTTGGAGGAGAAAGATCACAGGGTTCATGTGGGCCCTGAAGAGATCCAGGAAAGCAGCTGGCCTGGCTCTTGGGGACAATGACTTAACAGCTGCTGGGAATGATCCAGTTGATCTACATGGGAGGCCACACCAGAAGCAAAGGTTTTCCCATTTATGGTTATGAGCTGTATGACACTGAGGAATAAATTCCTAGAAGAAAGATGTTCCTCTTTCCACATGGAAGCACTCACACCCAGCCTACAAAAAGGCAGTATTTTCACTTATCTGTACTATTTGTTACTGCTGTTATTATAGTTCATCTCCCTCTCTCTCTCTCTCTCACAAAGCCAGGTCAGCAGGAAGAGCACAGGATACGCAGCTGCAGCCTATCAGGACAGGTATGTATGCCTGCTGTAGGTGATGCTGCCTGGGGGATTGGATACTGCTGCCTCCTGTTCCTCAGAGAGGGAAGGGAGAGGAGGCTGAGATGGGTGCTGGGCTCCAAACACTTCTGAAATGACAGCAGAAGGTGGGATTGGATAGGAAAAACAAATGTATGAAAACCTTGCCTACAGGTAGTGAGAACTGAGAGTCTTCTCATGCTGAATTATCAGCTACATGATAAGATCCACTTCCTTAACAAGACCACTATGTATTTATTCTTCAACTTGTCACCTACTGCAACGTTCACTGTAGTAAAATTAGGCAGAGCTGAGAAATCTTTAGGTACAGCTCCAGGTTTGTGTATGTGTATTTTCACACTTGTAAGACAGTCACCTATTCTGCAAGCAGTAGTGCCAAGAAGGAAAGTTGAGACTTCCCACCCTTCACGGAGGATGTTACTGTCTAACACTGAGAAAACTCGAGGCCTACTTCACATATGCACAAAACCCAACAGTGAAAGTATCTGCATGCTTGGAGCTTTCCACATCTCAGTGCTAAGCAACTGCTCCCTCGTCTTCCCCCCTCCCCAGCACAGGCACAAGGAGAAAAGCTTGGCCACTACACGATGCTTTTTGCTTTTATCATAGGTCCCACCTCATCCCCATCCCTGGAAACATTTGAGGCCAGGTTGGACCAAGCTCTGAGCAACCTGGTCTAGTTAAATGTGTCCCTGCTCATTGTAGGGAGAATGGACTAGGTGACCTTTAAAGGTCCCTTCCAACCCAAACTATTCTATGATCCTCATCAGAGCTGTGATGTCTTCTCATTCTCTTTAGAACTGGTGAGGGCAAGTCAAGGAGAAAGTTAAACTGTTGGTCTTCAAATCAAAACGATGGCTCTTACCAGTTCTTAAATAACAGTGAGGTCTTAGAAGCCATCTCTCCTGGCCAGCAGTGATAGTACACGCTTAGAAAGCTGAATGAAGCAAGGTGTCCTTTCTGTGCTCATTTCCACACCTGGTACCCTTTCAGAAACCAGTACTGCCCAGTACTGAAGTACTGTATACCAGTACTGAAGTTCAGCAGCCTCACTGGGAATCTGGTCTCCGCTTCAGCCATCAGAGTGCCCTGGCTGGCAGCAGGTCCTTGCTAGCTACATAATATACAGAAATAGGCCAAGAAGGCAGGGTAAAACACCCCGTCAAAATATCTAGGTCACTTAATAAAGAGTTAAAGTCATTTCACAAAGCACATTTGTTGCTTTTCATAGGATGCTCCTGCACCTTCAAAAAAGTGTAAGCTAGTGGGAGTGAGTGACAACTTCATACATCCAGAGACTTCTTGCTGGCAGGTTAGAATGGGCATTTAACTTATCAATCTTCAGCTTCCACTTCTCTCTCCTGCCTGTGCAGAGACTGGTGATCAGGGCACTCGACACAGCCACCTGAATGAGCAGGGGGATACTTTTCAGCAGAAAGCAGGCTCAATGCCTACTGGACTGGTCCGGCAGCGAGCAATGGGTTGGTGGCCCTCGACCCTCCCCATGCTAGGTGCCTCCTACTTCAAGGACTGGAGGGCAGGGATTGTTAAGAGATACTGGAGTGCTGATGGCTTTTAACACTCCTGCCCAGACCCCCCTGACACCAGCTAAACCATCACCCATAAAACAACACTGGGAGGAAGACACAGCCTTCCTCACCAGAGCTTGTCCACGCAGAATCCCTCCACGAGCACTCTGCGGCAGCTGCGGTGCCAGGGACGCAGCACCCGGCAAAGCTGCTTGAACCAAGGCAGAGCCTGCCTGGCTTTGCTCGCTGGCTGTGCTTACATTCAGAGGTTGAATGCTGCCACGGAGTTGCGTGACTGGCAAACACCATCAGCCAGAACAAGTCTCTGCTGAAATTTGTGCTGTCAAGTCATTTGCAGCATCACAGTGACCCAGAAAGCTGATGTTATTTCACATTATTTCAAGTGGGGTTTTAAGAAAACATAAAATGCACCCCACAACCCCTGACATTTTAGTATTTATTTGTAAGGAGTCGTCCTCTGGTTGCTGGGGAGGCTGCATTCAGGTTACTGAAAAAAAAGAAAGTATTTTGACTTCCCATTTTACAAGCATTAGTCTTTCTCCTGTTATATGATGAAAGTCACTTGGAGACATCCCGCTTGTTTTCATGGAGAGCTACAGCAGGCAGGACACCGCAGCATTCAGCTTTGTGGTAGCTGTGTAAATATCCAGGGAACCAAACATTTTCCCACAAAATCCACTATTTTTGTCTGTGGGTGCTGACTTTGCATTCTGAAGTGGAAAAGCAGTATTAATCCGAAAAGGCTCTTGTATTTTCTCAGTCTTCCTTTTATTGTCATTATGAAGCTTTAAAATTAGAGTGCTTTTTGTAAAGCAGCTGAGATTCCACTGAAATGTTCTGTTTTGCTCTTAAGTGGAAAAATGAAGTATTTCTGCACCAGAATGTACTTCCTTTTAATCACGACATATGAACTAATGAGTCTTCTTTTGCAAACATATTGTTAAGAGGATACAATCTCCAATTGCTAACAACTGAGAATAAACCATGGTCCTAGCCTCAGAAATTCAATACCAGAGCAACAACTCTTATGGTAATTTCAGAGGCCAGTCAAAGACACCTGAGAAAATGTCAGATGTTAGTCCACGAATCTTCTGAGCCAGTGTTTCTCTTCTGTCCTCCAGATACCTGCCCAAATCTACAAATTTGCACCTGCTTTCAACGTTTTTCATTATTTTCATGCAGAATAAAGGAGAGTAAGAGAAAAGTGCCTTATGTTTGATGGAAGAAAATGAACAGGAAAGAGAAACAAAGCATACAAAATGAACCTTTATTAAATGAAAGAAAATCTGTTTTGTGGGTCAAATATGAAATAGAATATACAAAAACTTTACATCAGATCTCTTGTCAAAGAAATTAAATTCTATCTAGACTGAAGTAGCACTTGTTCTTTCCAGGACAACACGAATGGGCGAATATGCATCTTGTGGCAGTACAGGACCACATAGTCTGCTGTGCTAAATTTCTGGTTACAGAGAAGAGAAGTTAAAAATCTAAACGATGTCTCTAAAGAACCCAACTATTCAACAAAGTAACCTAAAACCATGAATGTTGATCACTATGTATTCTCTTACAAGCAAATGGCAGGTGGGTCAAGTGCAGAATTCACAAAGCTTGCATATCACGTTCTCTGTTTCTATACAAATATAAATAGTTCTTTTTAATTTCAAAAATCCTTTTATATTTGATAGCTTTATTTGTGGAAAAGGATGACCAGTTTGTCAGGTTCCTGCTGTACTACCCAGACAATTCCATCTCCTTTATTTGAAGATTGTAGCCCATAAACCACAGCCTGCAATATTTTTAGAAACTTGATGTGTGTTTAATCACAAATCTTTGTACCACTGTCCCGTACATGAAGGTTCTGCAGAGCTCCTAACATGTCTTTGGCATAGCACACCATGTCCCATTTAATACTTTTTTTGCTTAAAAAAGTATATTTTCCTTTAGTAAAACAACTTAAAAACATCTATTTCTGATTTTGTAAAATAACGTATCACCTCTTGAGTTGCTTTGCAAAATATACACACACATTTTGGAAAAACATTGAGTACTGACATAAGGGACTCATCCGAAGTCCGATCTGTTTATGAGAAGTAAAATATAATTACAAATTCTGTCTTCTGCATGAATCTCACATGAAGTCGTTCAGTTCAGCTTCAAGTGCTGCTGCCATTTCGTCCGCTTCAGAACTGCTTCCCTCCTCATCTTCATTGCTGGATTCTTTACTGGATTCACTGGCAGCATCATCTTCATCCAGTTTGCGTTTGTGACCCCTGGAAGGACAGACAGAGACAAGGCCCATGAATGGAGGTGTCTCGGTGCTTACTGAGAGACTAATATTCAGCATGAGAAAAAAAGGGTAAAGGACTCATCTTTTTTCGGGCCTAGACAAAAAGTACAGCACTTGCTTTTAAATGAACTAACAGTAGCCAATTCACACAGTTAATTTTTAAATTGCTGTTATGTACTGTCAGCAGTAGGTGTAAAATACTGTTAATTTGTTTCTTCCATTCTTCTGAAGAAAGTATGAGACTGTTTGAAAATAATGAGTAGATTTACTTTCCTCTTGCATCCCAAAAGAAAGAAGAAAGCCATTGTGTGGAAGAGATACTGCCAAAATACAAATGTTGTTATATTATTTTGAAATATTCAAGTTTCTATTTTTTTAATAAAAATAAAACCTTAACTGATTAACCAAATCTCACTGCACCAGCATCTACACTTTCATGCTTCCAAACTCTGGGGTCCCATCCTTCCCTTTTGTGTCTCTTTGGATTAGTACTGCCAGGCTGAACAACACATTTCTTTGCATCTTCAGAGAATGAACCAGTTTAAACAGGAAGCTGATGTGCACCATACCCTGCTGAAAGAATCATGTTCCTGGCTCTGAAAGATCTCCAAGGAAAATCTAACGCTTCAACTGGGATGTAGCCATAAGCAAAAGAATTTGGATTTGTGGAATCCTAAAATCTCTTTTCCTTGCCAAAGGGAATTTTATATCAGACGTGTACTTCTGAGACAAAAATAAAGTTGAGATTTTTGCATTGCACAGAATTCATAATGAGATGTAGAAACACCTTCAAAATCCTTCCGGATAATTTCATCAAATTTCAAGCAGAAAAATACATGCAGAGAGGCAGGCATCTCTTGAATAACTTTCCTTTTCCTTGTTGGGTGGGGTTTCATTAAGAAGAGAATGCACCCACTTGCAGTCATGAAAACCTAATAAAATGATCTATTTTAGCAAAAAGCAGTAATTTAACAATAATCCTGTTACTTCTGAGAGCACAGAGAAATACCATTTAGCAAGGAAGACCTCTGATAAATAGTGACATGAGTTATACATATCCAGAAGAAATAAAGGCAATGATTAACAGTCAAATTTGGGAGCTTGTAAGCAGTGCTGAAATACAAAGCAATTTTTATTTATACAGACACCTTTATTGCTGTTTCCAAGAAACAAAAATTCTCATTAGCCCAGACTGCTTGGTTTGTGGGCTGGTGGACTGACACCTGACCTGCCCCTTCTCAGCTTTTCAGGGAGATGGACAAGGTGTGGTGGGAAGCCAGAAGGGGAGTCCAAATCAAAATGAGAAGTGAGCAGTACTATGCTCCATCCTCCCCTTCTGCTGCAGCTGTGGGACAAAAAGAGACACTGCTGCTGCTTTACAGGGCACTTCCTCCCACTGATGTCAGGTGGGTTTTTCTGTTCAGCATAGGGTGGTAGAAGTAATATTCCTGGGAGGCAAGGCTGAAACCCTGGGATACACTCTGGGCTCTAAATCCCTAACAATGAAAAACGGGATAAAGTAAAGCGTTTCCTGAATACTTTGCTACTGAAACTCAAATGTGGTGTGCTGAGGGAGTTTTAGGACACTAAATGCAGCCTAATTCACAATAAAAAGCAGTTTCTCAGGCATAAAACTGATTATTTCCATACAGCTTCTATTAGCATGCAGTTTGGACAAGGAAGCTCCCATGCTTAAAATGCCCAGTTGGAAGAAATCTTAGCACATTTTCACTAAAAGCTATACAAATGTATGGAGCCTTAGTAACACTTGCTGACTTTGTGATGATTTCAGCCTTCAGAGCTACAGCGCTATTTTAGGCATTAATGACACTATTAGCAAAAAAAAGCTAATTGGGAATTAAAGAAACCTGGAAGAGTCTTACTCAGCAAAAGAAGAAATGGGTAGTGCATCTCTAACAAGCAGTGGATAAGAAGTACACAGGCAGTGCTAGCTGAGAAATAAAGATGAATAAAGTAATGGAAGGAATCTATACCACAATGCTCACAGCTGAAAATATTTGTATTCATCGGTTTGTAAGGCTGCATCTATGGAAACTGATGGTATTTGCCCACTAAAAAATGAAATTAACAATCTGACAGTTGTCATTTACACATATGAAACATGTACACACAACTGCAGATGCTGTATTAAAGAATGTGTCAGAACAAGCAAGATTTTAGAGCCAGCCCAAATACTGTAAGTTTACTGGGACATAAATCAATAGCACAGATCTCATAGAAAAGAAAAAAAAGAGTCCATGAAGAAATAAAAGAAATAACAGCTCACTGAAATAATATCTCACTGCCAATTCATTATTTCTTGAAAGTGCAGAACAGTTAATTTACTAAATTATTACGGCAAAGACTAGCAAAATTATTAATTTATGCAAGAAAGTCACTTTTAAAATTTAAATGTACTTCATAGCAACTAGATTTCAGTGAGGACAATCAACAAAATACAGGGATCTGAAATACTCAGTGTGACTAGGTAGTTAAAGAATGGAGTTCCAGTCTACAAAAAGACTTCCCAGAAACTTTAAGGGATGCCTCTCCCATATTTCATCCCTCATTCAGTTGTAGTAAACATTATCTTTGGAAATGCAAAAGACTGATCATCATCTATTTTGTCAGTTCTTGTTATTTCAGCAAGGCTAGAATGACAGCTCTGTTCAATCTCCATATGAAAACTTAGTCACTCATGGGGAGGAAAATGCCACGAAAAATAAAAAGAAAACACAGTTAAGTATTAGTCCTCTAATGGAAAAAACAAACAAAAAACCTCTCCTGAATGTTGGCATTGTTTTTATTACGATATAAAAACCTTTCAGTATCTGTGTACTGTGAACTGCAGCTTCACAGGTATTCAAAAAACATTTAAATAAGCATTATGATATAAAATAAAAAGCTAACCCTGATAGAAGTATGGAGGAAGGACATCAGGAACACAGAGCTGCATTTTTTCTTTGCAAATTCGAAAGAGAGAGATAACATCCTGTTAATAATTTCTACCTTCAAAGAAAAGGCAGTATATGCCTGTGGCAGCATATCTATTAACACAACAAACAATTTAATATGTGTATTTTCCTCACTGTTTTGTGCCCATTCCTTGTCATTTCCAGTTTCAGAGCCATAGTGTGTAGCACTTTTAAATGGAAAAGTTAAGCACATACAGGATTCCTTCTTACTATTCAGAGAAAATGATTCAGCAGATGTTGCAGGCTTCCATTAGCTTCATTTGCATTTTTATAATGAATTTTGCTCGACTGCTATTAAAAGCCAAACACGTCAATAATAACTGAGTATCTTTAACCTCACATACGAACAACTGCCAAAACACTGAATGCAGAACTTTAAATGTCTGACAATTCTATGAAAAAAACTTGTACAATTCACATTTCCTTTTCTTTTGCATTAAGTATTTTTCCTTTGTAATACCCAGTACTAGGAGGCCCACCAGTTCACGTGCTGGAAAAATCTTTTCAAAAGAGAACTACATTTCAAAAATTCTCACATATTTACATAAATTGTCAAGAGATTTAAATAAATTACAAGTGTAATTCACAATGATATTAAACATGAAAATGTAGTTATATATGTATAAAAGTAGTTTTGAATGCTAATGAGAAATAGTGATATTCCAAAAGAAGAGACAGGTTTACAAAGCTGCAATAGCAAAAGCTGTATGCCTGTAAAAATAGCATAGAAAAACTTACTGAAAATTTATTTAGATCTTGATCAGTTAAAATGACCACTAAAATCCGATTACAATGTACAGGTCGAATGAAAACAGCATTCTTATAAATACAATTTAAATTTAGTTCACTGAGAGAGCCATAGGGAACAAAGTGAAAAAAGTCCAGTATTTCTTGCTTCTGTTATCTTAAGGCCTTAATTTATACTTGGCTGAAAATAATGTTGGAAAAACACTCTTCTTCTCTTAACTGAAAAGCAGATTGTCTCTGGTTTGTTTTGCATCCCAATGGCACCCCTTTAAGAAATACAGTGCTACATTAAAATAGAAACATCTAATTAGCAAAGGAACTCAAAGGGCAACATAACCCTTGCTTTAAACAAAGCAAACTTAAATCTTTTCCAAACCTTGTTTTAAACTTGTAAATGAAAACTACAGAAAGTATTTAAATAAATGTTCACATGTCCTTTAAACTCCAAACACCCACAATCCCCATCCCTACTCTGATAATAAGTAAACCTCTAATTTATTGCAAGTTGACCTGGCTTTTTTTCAATAGCTCCTAAAATCAGTACAGTAACAAAGTAGAGTCTGCAGACTAAATGTGTTTAGTCTTTTACAAGCAATTGGCTTACAGCATTGACATTATAAATTAGGACTTCAATTTGCTACCAAATACAGCCAAGTTTCTCTCTAATAAGAACACTCACACAGCAGCCCCAAGTAGTTTGGAAGGCAAGGGTTTGAAAAGGGCATTTTGAAACGGCGTGCTGCCTTCCACAGCATCACAGCCCTGCAACACAACCTACACTGCCTTGGGCAAGCCTCTGAAGCTCCATGCGGAAGGTCTGTCCTGGTTTCCACATACACCTAGACAACAGCTTTCTGTCAACTCCTTCCACAGGGGAAAGAAGGTGATACGGCATCTGGAAATGCAACTGGAATTTACCATGGGAACAACTTATTCATATAAACTAGTTCTCTGGCAATGTTCTCCAGTTATGAAGAATTAGGGCTGGTTATCCAGTAAAACTCTTCTTTAATCCATTCTGAAGATGCCAGCCCAGTACTTGGCTAACAAGCGTCAATGCCTTGAGCTCTGAGAACACACAGACTGAAAATCAACGTTGTGAGCATTAATGTTACATGAGACAGTCAAGATGGTTGAATTTCCAGAGAGATGTTCTAAGTTTTGCAGTTATGTTTTCTTAACATGGGATACATGGCAATATCTTTAAGGTCCCTTCTAAGCCAAACCATCCTGATTCTACGCCCTTTTATGTACACTTGATACAAGAGTAAGCAATTGTCCACAGCCTGCCTGTAACTCAGGTGTCTACCCTCTGGCAATCTCCCTTGTACATCTGTGCAGGAACACGGGATTTTCCGTCCCAGTGCTCCTCCCTGGCACTAGCGCCGCACGCTGCCAGGCGCGCAGCCGTGGCAGCAACAAACAGCACTACCCCAGCACTACTGGCAAGCTGCAGTGTGTGTTTTCACTTTGTGCTCGTGCTGTGACAAACAGGACACTATGTAGCACCACATGAACAAACGCCAGACACCTCATGTATTTCCCCAAGAACTCATCCAATGCTGTCTGCAGGATTACAAGATGATCCAGAAATCTAATATGCAGAAAAACGCACTGAGAATGTTCCTTGCACAGCCCTGGGGTGCAGACACAGCCCCTGCAGTTGGAGGAACAGCGTGCTTTCAATGCCCCTCACGAAAACCTCTTCCATGCACCCACCAATTCCTACTGATGGCTCCAAAGCATATTTTAACTAACACAACAGTAAAGTGAGAGCTAATTAAATTCTGTACAGCCTCAGTGCCTTTCTGCTTTAAAATTTAGCACACCCGTGCACAATTCCAATGGTGAGAAACTATTCTGGCAACTGAAAACCATCTTAGATTAGCTTTATAGGTAGTTCTCTGAACTACACAGTCAGTGTATATCTAAACTGAGGGTATTTTAAGCCAGGAAGTCACAGAAAATTGAAAATAGATCCAGAAATTACTGAAGTGTGTTAATAAGAATATTTTGTAAATTTTGTTAAAATTGTCCCATTGACGAGTCGGTGTTTTCTTAATATTCAGATCAAGGGGAAAGTTTAATAACAAGAAAATGATGATTTCTTAATAATTAAACATTGGGATATTCGAAAACCAAACAGTGTAGCAATAAAACTTTAAAACGAAACGCTGTGTGATTTTCTCTGCACTGAACTAATTTAGATACAGATTATAACTAAATTGGATAATGGAAAATTGTAAAGTAGAACCTACAATTTTACTTCTGTAATTAAATCACAGAAATATAAACTGTGTCCCTAAAACATTACTTGTTATTAACTTCAAGTTGTTTAAAAATAATCCACGTAGTTATAGGAAGACATTTACAACAATATGCAATATGACTGTTTCTTCAAAAGGCAAAGGAGACAGTGGCAGTTTTATATCACACAACAAATAATCTTGTCACTGACATGTAGAAGACAACAGAAAATTAAATATACTTTTCACTATGTGGAATGCTGTACTTACTTGACACTTTCATAATGGAAAATGCACAGATGCACTCTGGCATATCACTTCTTAATCCTATTTGAAAGCTAAACCAGGCCTTCGTTATTTGCATCAATTCTCTTTCCAGCTTCTTCTAATTTACAAATATTACCCATTCTGACAACAAATGTCAGATGGTGGATCTATAGCTGCATAGAGATTCTGGGTAGCTCTGGGAGGCTGTAATAGGAGATACCAAGGCTCAGCAGCGAGCAAAGAAAGTTTCAAGCCTTCCTTCCCAGTGTGTGGATGGACGTTGTACCGCAACTCTACTGGGATTTGATTTGAAAAAAGTCTTTTGAAAATGGACTAATTCATCAAACTAATTTCTGTTATAGGAAGGAGATAGTCTCAGATAGTGATGAAGAATAATGTCCCCACTAGACATCTAAATATGAGTCATTGTTTTAAAAAATGGTAGCTCGCAATAAAAAATTAAGATGAAAAGCGGGCAAAAAAAAGATGTATGGGCAATTTAGAAAATTCAAAACCATACACCAAAATAAGAAGTTGGAAAAGAAATAACATCTGATTTATCTGAAAAAAGTCAAACTGACTTAATTTTTCTCACAGGAGCACAATGTGTATGTGGAGGTAACCCCCATGCCAGTATAATGGAGAAACAATTCCAGTTTCAAGAGACCCAGCATTGCAAAGTAATGCTTGGAATCCTGATTGGATTTGCCAGCATCACTCACAGGCACTGAGAACACTCTTCAAGATGCATTATTTTGCTTCTTAAGTTGTTAAGATGAAATTTAGCTGATAACACGCTGACTGTGCTAACCAAGGAAGTTGGAAGTAGGATTTGGTATATGGTGGCTTTTAAAATTAGATATCCATAGATTATCTTAATTTGTGTGTTACTACCTATGTTACGTGCTACACCAAGTTATACTGAAAGGTAAGATGATTTTGTCAAAACCTTCAACTCTGATTTTTAATAACTCTTCTCTTACTTTGTCCTTGTTTTCAATAAATAATTGAGATTAAATTGCAAATAACTAAACCAAACATCCTTCTAGGATGTTCATTCCCTGCTTTGCTCACAAGAATATTAACTAAGAACATCTCTGCTTCATCGTAAAATATTGAAAATAAGACAAAACACATCACTGACTCCATATGGATACTGGTAATACTGTTATCTCCACTGAAACACAAAAACCACTTCAAATTCCTTTAACATGTTGTGTTCTATGGGCCAAAATACACACCCCCCTTTCCACGCAGGTATATTGTTTCATGAAATGCACTAGCTCACTTCCGCCAAAAACTGTCAGTCCTTCATCCTCCTCACATTGCCCTGTGACTTAACTGGATAATCCCCCAGTTCACTGGCTCTGCTGCCTGCCTCACAGTCGGATAAGCCAGCTGTCCACCGTCTCTGTAGTCAGCTTCCAGTGAGTATTTCCTGCACAACAGCTGGGGAACTGGAGCTGTTGTGAGGCTGTGGGTTACACCGTGGTACGTGTGACTGAGATTGCTCCACCTAGCAATGGGCTGCAAGATTTGTTCTCTGAATCATACAACATCTTCCTGCAATATTACATTTCTCTACTACTTGTTTCTTTATCCCAATGGCAAGACATGTTATCTTGGCACTCCTCACTGTTCCTTCCCCAAATTCCTAGCTCTAACAACTTAGATTTCTCTTTATTTATTTGTTGAAATTGTACACAATAATTATTTTTTTATGCATTAAAACAGATTTTGGAAGACTGTTCTGGAGACACAACGGCATTAAAATACAAAGCTACAGAGAACCTAGAAAATAATTTATCAACATTAAAAAGTCAACACTTAGCTTCAGACAGTCCATTTTGCTACAGGATGTTTTAGAAAAGCTAGTAAACTACAAAATGAAATGACATCAAGGAAAGAAGTCACTTCTCAGTAAAACAAATTCTAAAAAATTTGTTAGAAATTTGTTTTAGAAACTGCTAGGTTTCCATGAGAAACAGAGTAAAGCAGTGTCAAGGCTTGATTTACAAATACAAAAAATCTGAATTGAAGTTTTAATAATATCTGCCAGAACTACGTGATTTTTACATCAGTTTTATAAGGTTTGCATAAATGATATATACAGCATACAAATACATGCAATACATTTGAAACAGAATGCCACCCATCTTTCTTTTACTGTGCAATTCCAACAAACTCCCTAGAAAGTGGGCCTGCATTCATTAAATTTGGTTCTCCACAATACTGGGTCAGCGAGCATCACAAATTCAATCTGGATGAAAAGGCATGTGCCAACCCCCAGCCTATGTGCCAAATGGAATAACACCGCTGAGAATTCCCCGTACCTGTTGTTTTCACACCAACTACAATGTGACAAACGACCCAGTGCAGCAGATCGCAGCTCTCCTGGCTCGAAGTCTTGATCCCATCTACAGGCTGCTCTACATTTTTTTCTGTCGATATTTCTGGAATAAATTTGAACTAGCAAAGGCAGTTTATACTTGATCTGTACTTTCTAGTGCAAAGTTGCAATTTTTTATGATGGTGCTGTCCAAAGCCCAGATTCATGGTATTATTCAGCTGCAGCCTTCCCCTTACCACTAATGAAGAAGGCATCTGAAGGAGAAGCAGCTCATTATCTTTTATCAGTCCAGAGTAAAAGGCAGCTAACTGAGCCTGTGTCCTGGAGAGTTAATTTTCTTTCCACTAGCCAGTACAGTGTGGTGTTTCTAATTCAGTGTGAGACTGATGTTGATAACACTGATGGCTCAGTTGTTGCTCAGCAGGGCTTACCCTGAGCCAGGGGCTCTTCAAGTTCCCGTGCTCTGCCAGTGAGGAGCTGCACAAGGACCTGGGAGGGAGCATGGCCAGGACAGCTGACCCAAAATGGCCAAAGGGATATTCCAGACCACAGGACATCATGTCCAGCACATAAACTGGGGGGAGTTGGACAGGAGAGACTGACTGCTGAGGGACAAGCAGCAAGGTGGTGAGCAGTTGCATCGTGCACCACTTGTTTCCCTTAGAGAAATTAAACCTATCTCCTTCTCATTACAACTATTTTGATGCTATTGTAATATTTTATTTTGTTACAATTATTAAACTGTTCTTATCTCAAGGCATAGGTTTACTTTTTTCCTGGTTGTCCCCCAGGGCAGGGGGAAGCGAGTGAGTGGCTGTGTGGTTCTTAGTGTCTGGAGTTAAACCGTGACAGCCTGGTCTTATCCATGTAATGGTACTGGCCATAGGCTCCTATAAAGTACAGCAATCAATTTACCTGGATATATGGATGTGCACAAGAGGGAAATGTGAAAAGGTGTTTGTCTGGGCCCCAAATGACTAGACAGACACAGCACTTCAAACATGTAACAAAAACTGAGACTGCAACAAGTTGTTCTCTTTCTAACTGCTATCTGAGAATGAGATAGCCACACTGATGCAGGGACAGGAGCAAGGTCTGAAATGCCAGGCAGGGGACCAGACACTTCTCTGACTGCAGGAATGAAACCACTTTACAGGCCCTCTCCCAGATTACTGGAATACATTTCACAGCTGACCTCACTCAGATACCCCTGGCTCCTTCACAGCCTGCACAGCCAGGTGACCCTCAGTGATGCCGTGATGGTTTTTTGCTTTTCTTTTATACTCCCTTTACACGCTCTTTTATATAGCTTTATATATTCCTTGTGCCTTTAGCTTATATAGTTATAATTCTTTAAGTTCGATAACTCCCCTTAGACCTAGTATTTCATTAAGTTTAGAGACTAAACATTCTGAAAGCCCAAAGAAACCAAGGTCCTCTCCAGAACACATTCTGAAAACAAAGATAGGCCCATCCAGGGGGAGGGTCCCTTGGGTGGGGGGTCTCAACCGAGTCCCTCATTGGGGAACCTTTGATAGATATGCTAATTTTTGCAAGGCCTATAATTGTATACTCATCACATCGTGTGTGGCCATTTTCTTCGGTGGGGACATTGGGGTGCATTTCATCACACCTAAGGGTCCTTAAATAAATACTGAAGTAAAAACCCTTTTTCCCTCCTAACTGTGTTCAGCTCTCTTAATTTTAAGACCAGGAAAAGACATCATCAGGAGTGAGGGGTAGTGCACGTGTGCAGCCCCGGCAGAGAGCAGAAGCCTGGCCACATACCAAGATCTAGCAGGCAGTTCTGGCCCCACTGCTCAGGCGCTGTTTACCCATCCTTGCTAACTCCTGGGACACTCAAAACCTTCTTGTATTACCATTCAGTGGTCTGAAGCAAACAGCAGCATCAGCTGAGACACATCTTTTTTCTGTTGATCTGCAAGCTTTACAGGTTCTCTACCTAGTAGGAACATACTTTGCAAGAACATTTAACGTGATGGGGTTTGTCTGATGGGTTATTTCACTGCAACTGGCAAAACATATATTGTCACATATTCAATTGTGTTTTCCAGTAAATACTTACTGGGGTAGCTAAAGGCACATTCAAGCCACAGTGGTAGTCTGAGAAACAGCAAAAGGAAGTTCTGAACGGGAGACATTTCCCTCAGCAAACAGGGTTCTCTTCTGTGCAACGCAGTAGCAATATGCTTGGGTCACACAGTAAAGTACATGTTTACTGCTGTGGCATCTACTGTGGGGTGGGGAATTAAAACAGCCCTATTCTGCTTTTCACATGCATGGCTGACAACAACGCAGGGACAAATCTCCACGACTGGCTTGATATAACAGTCTTCTGAAGCAAGTTCAAGTTTTCTAAAACATCTGACTTTGTTTTTCCCAATGGAAGAACCTATTAGGAGTTCAAGTGATTAATAAACTACTTGGAAATAGGAGTATCTACCTACTTTGATTCCTAGATTTCCCCCCCTCCATTAAGAAACAGCACTGCTTCTCTTCTACCAACATTTTTAGCCCAAGCTTCAAGCTGGCATTTTAATTGAAGATATACACTGCTGTTTAGCAGCCATTAAAGACTTGCACAGATCAAGATTAATGCACATTAGTTATTATGTGGAGTTTAAAGTACTTTTAGAATTCATTAGGGAAACTAGAGCTATTTTTCTTGATCGGAACAATGTTGCCTTACAGTATTCCCACTAATGGCCTAGGTCTCAACAGGAGCACACAATGAAGGATTAAAAACCTTCACTGACAGTTCTTTCTTAATGTACTTCTTGGTTTCCTTATTCTCAAGAGATATTTAGATATACACATATCTTACTAAGGAAAAACATAAATTGTTTAATAGCTCATAAATTGCACTGAAGCATTCAGCCCGACTAAGGAAAAAATGCTGCCTAAATTACCTGAGGGGCAACCCCCTGCTATTCTTCATTCCCAGTGCAGCTCTCAACAACACGCAAACCAAAGCAGTATGTTACGGGCTTGCCTCACTCTGAACTTCTGCTTTACATCTTCCTTATCCCACACCATTTGCCACAGATGCAAAATAGCATTAATATCTATGGACTGCTGGAACAGGGCAGCGGTGCTGGGGGTCATAAGTCCATAAATTCTCACATGTTGCTGGGGGAACTGTTATGTGAGTGGAAGCAGGATACTGGAACCTGGTGTTGTTAATTACTCCTGTGCAGGAACAGAAATACATCGAAAACAACCTGATGTTCCAGTTTCTTACTGCAATTCAGATTCCATCAGAGGAAGGAACTGTCCCCTCTGTGTGTCACAAGTGCTCTTGTTGAAGACAGAATGAAATGGCTTTCTTACTCCTCCCTTTGTGAGTGAATGCTAGGAGCTCAGGGTTTTAAATTCACTCAGGGTTCTAGTTCTCCCCATCTCCCCCTGGCAATCACATGAACCAAGCTGGGGCTGCTCATTCTTCACGGTGGCAGACCATTAAGCAGATCAAGTCAGTAACTCCCAAATTGTTTCCCATTATCCTAGTTTCTTGCAGCCTTCAATTCTTCAAACTTAAATTGTGCTTTTGGCATTTTTGGGATCTAGGAATACCTAAATGAAATATTTCACACAACAGCATCTCTCCTAACTGGGCTAGAGGAACCAGCATCAGGTAACTGCCCTTTCTGTGTAGTTCTGAAAACTCTTCGTTCCCACAACCTAGAAGCTCAAGGAGTAGCATCACATTAGCAAGAGTTCTCCCTGGAAGCTTCTCATACAGGGTCAGACAGCTCCTACTACCCTGGGGTAGGGTTAGGCTGGAATCTCATCAACACAAGCTCTCCTCCTTCTTCAGCACAAGCACCTAACTCTGCTGTAGGCTCCCAGGACTTGCTCAGGGCTATTCTGACTCCCAAGTAGTTAATCCATGCACTTTCCTTCAACTTCGACATCAGCAATGCGGATTTTACAGATCACTTAACTGTGATATACTAATTAATGCAAACAAAACACTCTTTCTTGATTCTGAGACAAAATCATCTCAGCTGTACAAGCACAAGGGAAAACAGAAAGAGATGAAAAGACAAACATGTTGACCTAATTTCTTCTCACTAGTCTCAACCACTGGTTAAGCCTAGATTTGGGGTCCTAGAAGTGTGCCAGGATCCTCCCTGCCACATACAGCCTGTTCTCCAAACTGAAGTGCTGTTTTTCATTGCTTTGCACTTTCTTCTTCAGCTGGTCTCAGTAAAATAACAATTCTCTGCTAGAAAGCACATCTCTTCTCTCTGTTCTTTCTCTCTGATTATGTGAATGCCTCTCATCATTTTTCAGCCCCCATTCTTCCCAAAATGATAGCAACAAATGATTTCTAAAGTCTGCTTCTACAAAAATCCAGCTCTTGCAGACTGGTGCTTCTTGCAGATATATTATAGAAAATTATTTTCCCTCAGGCTCTAGTCACTCCATTGTCCCAAGATGGAAGCTATTAGTTAATGGCTCTGCAGTGATAAAAGGCAATGACTGCAGAAAGACTTCTATTTCAAATACATTGACACATTAGTGAGAAATCGATTTCATTACTTCACTCAGAACTCTTAAGTTATAGACAGAGTCACTGAATCATTATAGATGGCAAAAGTTAGAACAGAGAAACACAAGAATAACAGCAATTCCTGTACATACTTTAGCATTTATTAGCACATTTAAGGAGACAAGGAGAACAAGGCAAATATTCTCAGGCTTGATGACCTATATTATGATTCCAAACTTTTGCCCCTAGAAAAAATGGCAATTTAGATTCCCCAGTTCATTTTACAGATACCAGCACACTTCTATCAAAAAGCACAAAAACCTATTTAAAGTGAATTGAGAAAAATAAAAGACATATTTCACCAGCACTTTCCTAATTCTAGTAACATACTAGTAACAAGCAGACTTTTAATTGCTTGTCTCTCCTTCCCCTGAAGTACTAGAACTGTTACAACTTAAGCTTCATGTAGACATGCACAGTTAATCTACATAGTATTGAAATAGGAAAACTCATGACCAAAAAATGGTATTGATGGCTTTGTACATAGAGAATTTAATTAAAAAACATGCTAAGACAAACTAGCTTTCAAATCTGATACTGAAAACAGTTAGTATGAGAGAACTTTATGCTATTTTTCACTTTTCCAAGGACACTTATTTTCCTGGTCTCAATTGCATAATTGCTATATAATTAACAGGTATAACCATAGTGTCAGTGCAATCCAAGTAATAACAACTGCACACACACACATAAGTGGACTGAATAATCTTGTATTATTGCATCTGAACAACTTCTAGGTATTTTAACAATTAGACAGTAAAAGAAGCTGAAGGCAGATGGTCACTCTAACCACACTATATTTCAAAGCATTTTCAAGCTTCCCATCTGAGGTAGCCGAACACAAACAGAAGTATTACAAATCACCACTTTGTGAGAAAGGCAGCCTTGTGCAGTTTGTATGTCTTTTGGCAATTTCCATATTGTGGAGGGAAACATCAAGATACCACAGAACTATGTAAAAGTATCTCACACAAGTTTAAAGCACCACTGTTCAGCTTTTTGCTGAACAATGAAAAAATCTTCTTAGAACTATAACAACTTACATTATTCTTCACATAAAATTTACTACATTTAGGTGACAGCTTAAGTGGTGAACACCTCACTTATACCACCAAATGCTAAAGAAACTTGCCAAAGGAAGCAACATCATATCCATAGAGAAAGGCTTTGGAAAAAATCTCTTAGAAAAAGGAAAGAAAGTTAAAAAATTCAACTGCTGTTTATATTTGATAGGCTTGATGTGAAAAAAAATCTTATGTTTTATGGATATAAATTTTACTGAGAAACCATTTATTCAAGTTGTTTAGGAACATTGTACAAGAAAAATAGCTCAGATATTCTTTCCAAAAATAATCATCCCAGGAGAAATCAGCAAAAGTCATTCAGTCCTCCTGAACTTCAGCTATGGCACCTGCTTTGTAAGACTTATGAAAAACCCCCAAATATTAGTGATAATATTGCTGTTTACAAGGACAAGATCAGCACCACTGATCATGCAACAAGTCAGCAGCACCCTGGATGTATTCCATTCCGCTGCTGCAGCTGTGAGCAGGCCACAAGCAGCCCTCCAAGGGCAAGGAAGCACTGTCCCTGCATGATGGAGAGCAGAGCCAGCTCTCTTAGGACAGCTGCCATGGACATAATATGCATACCTCCAACTCTGGTCATTTTAGGACTGTGGGAAAGGCCCAACTATACCTTAAAGAGATGCTTTGAGATCAACCCAGGCTCTAGCAGTGCACATTAATTCTGTGCCAAGGTTTGCTTGGTTGAACCAGAGAACTTTTAGACTGTGCAGTTCACTTTCTAAAAGCCTTTAGGAGGATAAGAATCTCCATTTTAGAGAAGGAAAAAAACCCTTGCAATGGAAATTTAGCAGCTTGACACTTTGAGCAAACATGCACAAGCTGTGCATTTGCTCCTTGTAGGAAATATAGAGAAATACAAGACCAAGACTGAAGTCTCATGATCGAAATGTGAACCAGCACTTTAGCTAATTTTAGCTGCAGTTAATAGTCTAGATGTGTGAAAGTTCACACTCTCAGCTCTCTCCTGTGACTTTTTTTTCCTTATCCAGTTAATGATCTGAGGCTTTCCAAAATGCCTGCTCCTCTTTAACAGATAATATATTAGACCTTTGCAGTAACTCAAAGCATTTCAGAATACGTCAGAAGCAGCTATGAAGTGAACAATATCCTTCTGTGATTTTTCCTGAAGCAAACTTTGCATCTATCACTTGTGCTTAATGTATCAATGATGTACTTTTGTTGGGAGTCTCAGAACAAGGACCTTCCTCTTCAGTGGCTGAATCATCACACCTTTGTTTCCTTGTGCATTTTATGCATTGCTGAACATGCAACACACCTGATTAGACCTGTATTTTCTCAGCAATCTTTCAGTGATTTTGAGTTTTGATTTTGCAGTAAATGAAGATTGAACCAGTTGAGTATCTCAACATTCCCATGCACAGTGAAATCCCTTTCTCCTTTCTTTGCACATTAATAATTTCAACATTAGGAAGCTATTTTATCAACAAAAAAATCAGGATACATCTCTGACAAATAGAAAGAAGGGAGTCCTGTAGCATTTCATGTAGCAATACAGCAAGAATAGATATAAATATATACAAGAATTAAAACTGCTTATCCATTTTGACATGATTTGTAAGCCTAGTGCAGTGACTGGAAAACTGGAATTTCAGGTAATTATATCATATCTGAAAAGCTTTACTGAAGAACTCCTATTCAAACACATCTTTGTTGAAGCCTCACCCCCAAGTTTGAAAGTTTGAGTGTCACGTGTCAAAGACCAGCTCTGGAGTAATTTGCATCTCATGCAATCCCTTTCATGACAGAACAGTAACTGATGCCAGAAGAACAAGAAGATGTTGTTTCCCCTAAAGTTCTACCTACAACAACCCTCGCATTGGAATCCTCAGTGTCTCGCAAAACAGAGTTTAAGTTTCTTACTGCAAACTCTGGACAGCAAAAGCAGGTCCTTTTCATCTGCTCATCATACTAAAGTACTTTCAAAGCTAGGCTAGTACTTTTTCCATTCCTTCACTCTGGAAATACTATTATCCATGTTATGTAACTGCAAAAAAAAATTTTTTTTAAACAAAAGATGACTTGAGAGAAAAAGTACTACACAGTTCTGAGGTTTGTATCTCTCTGCAAACTAGCTTACAACTTTCCTGCTTTCCACAGAATTAAGAGCATGCTTATGTGAAGGAGAAAAATGTACAAATAGGAATAGTAGTTAGCTCTCTGTGTGTTGTAGTTTTGCATCTGCAACATTACCTTCTTATTTTCATTTAAAAACATTGTACTTCTTCCTTGCAAAGTGGTCGGAAAAACCTGAGATACCTTAAGGGGGAAAGAAATAAAGCATATTTTGAACTGATGAGTGCTTCCTCACATTGGTTCCTCTCTAGTGACCAATATTCTTTTTGCTGCTTTGATTTTGAATATTAGTGAAATCTACACATTTCTCCCATTTGTCAAATAAATCCTAAGTAACTTCATCTGAAACATTATGTTATATTTCAGCAGGCACAAATGTGCAGTAGGGAAAGGTAATCTCTTTTAAGTATTCTGTAAGGCATCTATGAAGAATTTCTTATAGCTTTAATTTCCCTCACAGAATCATACAATTTCTAAAGAAACCTAAGGCTACAGGCTGTCAACATTGATGTTTAATCTCTTAAACTTCACCATCAAGAATCAGAGTAAAGAAAACTAAAGCAATGTGTGCTTCCCAAATGCAGCTGCAAGTGCAAAACTTGCTTAATCACACAACATACCTCGCTTAAATGTCCTGATTTTAACATTCATAGTATTTTTCTAAAGCATTAGATAGGGCACACAAAGAATATACAACACTATGTTCCAGACAAGTAAATGAAATATATTTTATTAAGAATACACAGCCTTTTTCCTACAAGATTCACTAATGAGTCTTCAGGGCAAAAACGCCCAGGCTGAACTGCAGAGATCTTTCCATTGCACACAACTTTATACCTCAGAACTGATGCCTAGGTTTTGGGGAGAGTTGCCCATTTCCTTCCCCTTTTCAATATTTTAAAATAACTGCCCAAGATAAAAAGAAGCTATGACTATTTATATCATTAAAAGCTGATCTCTTTATAACAATATATGTAATTTCCAGTATGAAAACTATTGCTTTTAAAATGCTTTATCTTCAACACATATACAAGACAGCAATCACTTAAAATTTCTCCTTATAGAGATTTGAATTTTTTTATTAGTGGAACACAACTTTTTGTCCCTGCTGCCCAAGAAATTATGTGTTTTAGTCTCCGTCTTATTGTATTTTATGATCCTCAGACAGGAAGGCCAATCAAGACATACATAAATATACACATATGCAGTAAGAACTTCGATTTCTAGAAGGAAACCATTTGAAGGGTGTAATAGACTTGACAGTCTCCTTTTAAAATCAAGACAGCGTTTTATCAATTGTCCTTTCAGAAATCTTAAGATTACCTAAAAGCTCTTATGTAATGGAAACAGATGACAACTTTCTGAAGCCTAAGGAAAAAAGAAGACAGATGATGTTGAAGAGAGAGTGTTCAGGAATTCAGGGAGTATAAAAGCCTCAGCCAGCCCATGGGAATTATTCATACACGTTTTTATTTATAGAAAGATACTATGGCATATTCATTTTGAAGAGTGGCTTCAGATAATGGGAAGTCTAACCAATTACAGAGCTGTAAAATACTACCAGCAGGAGTAACTGACAGAATATCTAAGACAGGCACTCCTGTACCTAAACTCTTAAGACATTCAAATAGTATGATTCAGAAACTTCTCTTCCTCCAGACTGGGAGCCATTGAAAGACATATCTAAAAGAAAATGCAATCATCCCATTATCCCTGAAAGGGTTTTACCATTCACAGAAAGGGTGCACCACAGCAGCAAGAAATTCCACTGATGACTCTCCCATGCAAGGTATGAAGCGCTTTACACCCAAAGTACCTAATTTTGATTTACAAGAGTGTATTTTCCTCTCTATCGTCTTTAGGATTTGATTTTGCTGGGTTGTCTTTCCTCTGATCCCCCAGAACTATCCAGTTCCTTACATCAAGGTATCATCCCTGATTCATACCTTTTCTATTAGGTTCCCTAAAATTTCTACCTTCCTTTCTTCTCTTAATTCAAATTCTCCCTCATCCTCACAAGAAAAGCCTGCCTTTTTCCCAAGACATCCAGCCATGTAAAAATTGAAAAGTGATGAAATGGAGAAGGGATCTCCAGCTGAAAAGAACTGCAAAGTGTTTCGCTGGAAAGAAAAAGACATTCCTTGGATAATCAATATGAATGTCATAGCCATTACACTCTAATATTCATCTTATACTTGTGCCCTAAGCTTCTGCTCTAAAGCATCACCTTAAAGCTCATATATTTTCCTTTATGAACAGTGAAGCAGGTTAAATCCATGGGGAGCTGGAAGGAGAACTTCATGAACACAGGCAATGGTAACAGTTTGAGGGGTTATTTTTATTGTAAAAAAATTTAGCAATGCTAAAACTCTGCAGGAGGTGACAGCAATTATCAAAGGCATTTTAATGGGTACAGTAAAGGAAAACTTTCAAGGCTTGTAATAGTTTATATCACTGTTGTCGAGCTCTTTCGGAAGATGAGCCTTTCTACTGAGGAGAACATGCCATTCCCCCTTCTTTCTTCCATACTTTGATGCAATGTGTCAATAGTATCTAGAGAAAGCTATTTTTACTGGGAACAGGTTTTAGTAACTGGCTATGTATCAAATATTTTCACAGAAAACTATCCTTAGAAAAAAATGGTCCTTAGTTTTTACAGCTGTGCAAAACAGGGGCAACCAGACTCTGTGGGGAAGATCACTTCCCTCCCTTTCTTTCCAGCAAGATATACAAAGATCAGATCAGCATCACAGGATAAGCTGGGTTATTCTTGACAATAGAAAAATCACGTTATTTCAGTATTATCAGGTGCAACATGAGCACACTGCAAGAGCCAGCAAGCAAAATTTAGACCCACTGATAGAAGCTAGGGCACTGCAAGACCCAGATTTATGTACTGCAGCTCCACAGAATGTTCCCAGATGGGTGCAAATGCAGTGGAATAAAGGAAAACACAACTCAAAACAAGCCCTTCAGAGATAGCACACTGGAAACATCCTATTTGTACTCAGTTCTGCAGGGTTTAAAAGCTATTCAAAAGAAGCTGCCTGTCTGGAAGTTGTGCTGCTTGGAGGTGCTGGACCTGAATTTGTACAAACTCAGCTCCAGCATTTCAGTGTCCATTAGTATGTATCCAGCTCTTATTTACATTGCTCAAGTATTTACTCCATGTTCCCCACTCCTTCAGGGCCTCAGCCTTCCTTTCACAGCACTGCACAGTGCTGATCCCAAGCAACAGAGAAGCCAGTGAGGATAGGTGCTCTGCTGGACCTCAGGCATAAATGAGGCAGAGGCTTGGGGGTGGGAAGGCAATGACCACGAGATGCTGATGTTGTCAAACACAACAGGAAGGCCTTGTACTGTAAGTATGAAATGGGAAAATGTAGAAATGGGAAAATGTGAGCCTGCTGCTGAATGAGGCAGGGGACCCAGTGACACAGGACATAGAAAAGGCTGAGGTAATGTAATAGTGCCTCCTTTGCCTCAGTCTTTCTTTACTAGCAGGATAAACCTTTGGGGCCAGAGAAGATGGTGAAAAACTCCAGCAAGGAAGAGGTACCCTTGGTGGAAGAGGATCAGCACAGGGAAGGACTCTTAAGCAAACAGGTCATACCTGAGTCCATGGCCCCTAAGAGGATGCATCTATGAGTGCCAGGGGAGGTGGGTGATGTCATTGTGAGGCCACTCTCAGTCTTTAAGAGATTATGGTGGTTGAGAGATGTTCCTGATGACTGGAAGAATGCAAATGTCACTCCTGCCTTTAAAAGGAGCAGGACTGAGGGAAGGTTAGCCTTACCTCAGTCCCTGGGAAGGTGAAAGAGCAACTGATCCAGGAAACCATTTCCAGTCACATGAAGGACAAGGTGATCAGCAGTGCTGAACATAGGTTCACCAAGGGGAAACCGCTTGACCAACTTGATACACTCCTACAATGAAATGACTGGCTTGGTAAATGAGGGGAAAGCAGAGGGTACTTCACTAAGGCCTTTGGTTCTGTGTCTCAAGATCCTCAGACACTCTTGATGTAGGAGTGGAGTGTGGATCTAATCAACATGAACAAAATCCTGAATGGATAGTGCAAAGAAAATTGAGCCAGGTTCTTCTCAGTGGTGCCCAGTGACAGGACAAGAGGCAACAGGCACAAACTGAAACACAAGAAGTTCCCTCTGAACATCAGGGAACAGTTTCTCACTGTGAGGGTGATTAAGCACTGGCATAGGTTGTCCAGAGAGGTTGTTGAGACTTTATCCTTGGAGATGCTAAAAACTGCAGCAATATCACCTTGCCCCTCTAGCCCTTTTGAGAACTCCTGTCTTACACAAGTATTTCATGCTTCTCAGTAATCAAACACCAGAAACTTTATGATCACATGAAGAACCTGATGCAGAACAAATGCTAGATTAGGCCTGCAGGGATATGAAATTATTCATCTTCTCTGTTATGGGAGCTGCTTCCAGTGCTGAGCACCTGGGCATCCATCTGAGGGCCAGAAGAACTTGAGGAGACACATTCGGCACTCCCCTTTCCTTGCCTGTTCTCCGTGTCTTTCACCCAAATATATTCCAAAACCTTTAGAAAAAAACCCAGCAGCATGCTGGTCCTGCCTCCACCACCACAGCACTAGAACACAAAAATGGGCACACTTGCTATAATGAGATCTATTTTCCTCATCATTATTGCTCTCCATTGCCTCACATCCAATGCACTGCTTCCCAGCTGTGGCTGTGGTGGTCATAATCAATCACTGCATAGTCTCTAGTGTTTTCCATACTGATGCATTGGCTCTCAGAGAAAAAAGGACCACAGCTGAACAAACCCAGGCTGTACATTATAAAGACAAGATATTAAGTGCTCTATCTCTGCAAATCTGCTGAAAATTTGAATCCCTTCTCCCTGGAGAACTCATGACACCAGAAAACAGTGGAAAAACCAGAAAACAGGAACAGCTTCCTGTGGCTGGAAGAATTTCCAGAGTGTCATCTGTCTCATTATGAATTTGGGATGAGGGTTCCTTGCAAAATTCTGCAAAAGGAAAAACTTCTGAGGGGCTACTCAAGGTTTCTGGAAAAAAAACTCTAGAGAATCCCAGAGGTTTGCTTTCCCACAACTTCCTTCAGTTCATCTGAATGTATCTGGTTTTATGCCTACATTTTTGTATGTGGATAAAACACAGTTGCAAGCAAGAACACACCATGTGACCAATGAAAACACAGAGATTATGGTAATTCATGACTAAGACTCTACTGAGAACAGAGTGAATACATGAATCACATACAATTTTCTGATTTTCTCAATGCAGCAGCAGCTCATGTATCTGAAGCTGAAGATGGTACAAATTGCCTGTTAGGCTCTTCCCTGAATGTGTAAGAAAACATTTGTACACATTACAGATAATTAAGCTGTTGTGCTGCTTGCTTTCCTAAGTAAGCGTCCTAAACAGAAGAAAGAACTTTTAATTATTGCAGCTTTTCACTTTTAATTCTTGCAGGTTGCAAATGCAATTTATATGCACAGCCCAGATAAGAATTTCCAATAAAAATTGTAATTTTTCAGTGTAACTGGATGACAGTAGAATGTTACGGACAACATTATAGGAGTAAAGCTAAATGTAAAATTACAAAGAAGACTTCTCTGAAAAAAAACTGAGGCAAACTGCAATGACAGCTTTCCCTACATACTGGATATTCAGATTCTTTTTCTCAAGTATTTTTCTTAGTTTTCTTGACAACTGGATGCACACTGTTTACTAACAAGACTAATCAGCAGCTGGAAACCCAACTTTAATTTAGTCTGCAACTTAACTGAAGCTGTAGTAGGTATATTTTCAGTAACAGCTTGAAACTTCAGGCCATTAAAATCATTAACAAGCTTGAAGAGATGAATGACTCATCTACTTAAGTGCTTTCATAAAGAAACTGAGCCATGCATTCATTTGCTTATACAGCTGTTTTTGCCATTTATCAGTGTCATGCTTATAATTTAAGTAATTTAGCCACTTGAAATTTTAAAATAGCGTACTGCAATGTCCCAGCATTTAAATGAACAAGAAATAACTGCAAAATTGTGTTCACCATCTAGATATACGAGTATCGAAAGAGATAAAAAAAGGAATCCAACTCTGTAAGTGTATAGAAGTTAAAGCAGAATAATTCCAGTGACCTTTTAACTTTTGTCCTATTGACACTATGCACTGAGACAATACGTTTGGCATTTGTGCACGTGGGCCTTACAGCTGATTAAAGGCAGAAATAGGGTTTTGCTCTGGACAAGCTCTCAGCTCATTCTGTGGATTGAAGGTGCATTAGTGGCTGGCCCACAGCTGGGTCTTGGAGTGAAACCCCAGCTTATACTGACCTAAAGGAAATGATGAACCTTGAGATCCCTTTGGGAGCCACACCAAAGCATTGCTTCAAAGGCACACTCCTCACTGGGCTACAACACTAATGGAGATACAACCTCCAAGTACCAGAGGCGCCCTCATCGCTACCATTTGCTTCTCTGCTGAGTACCTACTTTGTACACAGAAACTGCTTCTTCATTTCTCACAACTGCTTTCAAACATTTGACACTAAATGTACTACAATCTCCTCTCTGATTTACCTCTGAGGAAATCTGAAATAAATAACATATCCATTTATTTTACGCTCTTGCTAATTGTTTCCTGAACAGCTAGAGTAGTTCAAACCATACTTGATGATTTATGAGCTTTTAGACTTGTCCACATGAATTTTTCTATATGAGATCATAAAGCTTAACTCCTTTAAATTAAGAATAAAATAAGAAACTCCTTTACCACAGCAGCAGAAGAAAACTAAACACAAAATCTAAAAGTGAAGGACTTGCATACCAGATGTGGAAGTTCAAGATATTAATGGAAAGATAATTTCTCTTTAAAAACCTAATAAATCAATACAGATTTTATCTCAAAAAATCCCCCTGGAGAACAGTCCACTCTATGAGATAGTGTAGATTATCAAATGAAGAAGAAAAATATTTTTCACCAACTCTGAGGTTTTTTTACTTATATTTGAGAATTCCATTCAGTTTTTCCAAAAAGCAATGCTAACCTCGCTTTGTAACAACATTCTCTCTTGCAGCAGATCTCCCAGGTACTCTTTCATTTGTAGAAATTATTTACTTTTTTTTTTTAAATAGAAATGTAATATTCCCCTGAACTATCAATTTAGTTAGGCCTGTCAGACAGTTTTGTCCTCTACTATCAAATAAAACAGTGTACTGAAAATAGCATCACACATTTATACTCCTTAGAACATACCTACCTACCAGTAACTTCCAGCATCTTTCTGCCCCTCTGTGGGTTTACAAGGGTGTAGAACTTTCTTCTGCATCTTCACCTTCTCCTGACACACCAATGCCACAAAACGATGAAATAACTCTCATTACATGCAATTTTCAACCCAATATTTCCATATGATTTAAAGTTAGTCCTCCAGGTATAACATGCCATAGATACACCTCATAGCTTTGGAGAGGGAGGAAAAAACACAACCTGCAGTTTTACAGGGCATTCATTACAGCAGAATGCAGACTTAACTAAATATAATATTGAGAAAAAGCTTGAAAATCACATTTTTAGCATAGAGAAACCTACAGAGACCTTTCTGTCAGGAAAGACTTCCTAGGAAGTCTTTACTGATAGAACAGAACAAAGCAGAGCAAATTTGGTATAATCCTTTCACAGCAATTGAATTTTAGTCCTTGGTGAAAAGCTATTTAGGAAGCATCTAACACCATGCATCTGAGTAAACTCCCTCAATGCATCCAACGAAGACAAATTAACCAGTTCAGACACAGCAAATGAGTAGAATATTACTGCTATTTTGCAAATACATTATTTCAAATATTGTGTATAAAAGAGTTGGATGATTCCATCTTAAATTCAAAAAGATTCCTTGAAATGTTAAGGAAAGACAATCAGTGAAGTAGCTTTGAAACAGCATGGAACATATTTAAAACCTTAAATGACCTGAAATGTAGACCTATAGAGAGAATCCCTTGTGACTTTGACCAAATTTGTGTGTTCCTTGTACTCCTTTCTGCTCAAGAAGAAAAAACCTCCAGAACAAAAGCAGACTTTAGACAGAAGTGAGCAATACTCTATAAATAGCTAAAGGCTGAATACTGTCTGACCAGCTGGAAGGGACCTAAGGAGTTAGTGGGATATTCCATACTGTTAACCCTGTTCAGTCAGCCTGGCAAACCTCACTGGAGAGCAAATGTTAAGATCCAGATAAACTGTTTCATAGTTGCTTTAGAAGGTAGGTGTGGCCCCGGTGAAAAAACAGTGGCATATAAAGCTGAAAAAGAAAGTAGAACTCTGCATTCCCTCCCCACAGGAAGCACTCCTTTCCCCTCACTTGATTAAGTGACTTGCCGACAGCAATTCTGCTCTTGAATATAAGATGGCTGGTAACTTTCTCATACGAGGAGACATCGAAGAGCACCAAGTGGCCAGCACAGTAACTTGCTTTTTGAGCCACGAGTAACAAATAGGCCTCACAGTTCTTCTGGTTGCTGCAGACATAAAAGGTGGTTTTCCTCTTCAAAAATTATTTCACATGGTGGAAAAAACCCAACTCTTTGCCCTGCCCTTTCCCTCTGAGAAAACACACAGACAAGCACTGCCTGCAGCTGACAGCTTCCTCAGGGCAGAAGTCATGCTGGATCTCCCATTCTGCTTTAATAAAAAGAAGAAAAAAAAGCAAGCAGTTCCTCTTATCAGAAAGCTTAAAAATGATATTCTGTAATAGTTTTAAATTAATTACAGAATAACTCAGCATTTTATAAGAAAACCCAATGATGCTTAACCTCATTAGTGAGAAGACAAATCTCTGCCTTCCAGCGGCACTGTTACAGGACTTGCACTGTCAGCCATTTGAATGGTTGTGTTCTCTATTGTAAAAGCCTTCAAATACTCCTTCAAAAGAAAGACTGGCTTAGCAAACTATGCTATTTCACTTGCAAATAAAGCACTACTCATTATATATAATATCTGTGAGGCCATAGCATGAGAATGACTTTTTTTAGAAGTATGTTTACAGCCAAGTGATATGATCGGCATCTTTAAAAAAAAAGGAGTCTAAAGATAATAACTGGGGCAATAAACAAAAACATGTTGGCACGTAGATGCAGATTGAATAGTAACATTTCCAGTTTCTAATTCTTCCTACTGCATTTTGAAATTCTCTGCTGATAATTATAAACTGTTCAATATGATATTGGAACAGTTGAGTTTGTCAGTGACTTCTCTAGACATCTGCAATTATATTCTAATACTGCTGAACTTTTCTGATTTAAAAACCACTTAATTTTCAGGTTTCAGTTAAAGCTCCACAGATCAATAAGTAAAGACACTCCGAATAACTCCCCAGTATTTACTGAAGGTTTATGAAAAAGATTGCTATAGGGAAGGAATAACTTAAGAGCTTGGACACTATTTCACTTCAATCAAATTTACTTTTTGTGAAACAAAGCATGGTCTGCAACTGCATTGCTCAAGTATAAACATCCTTGGCACAGCTTGCACTTTTTGTGCTTTGCAACAAAGTCAGGGACCAAAGGGTGGGATTTAACTTACCAGATGCAGAAAATTCAAGTCAGCAAAACAATCTATCTGTCCAAACTACTTTTTCTTTGAGGAGAGGAGGGGATAGAATGACTGGTTCAGAAATACAAATTAGGAAAGGTTAATTTTACCACAAATGTGGGAGACAAAAACAAAAAGCTGAGAATCAACCCAAACACAACACCAGAAACAAAAGAACCAACTGTCAAAAACCCAGTGTCTTAATAACCTAAATAATGTGGTTAAATGAGGATGGGGTGCACCTCAGTTGCCCAAAGTAATCCTAATGAAGCTTTTAAGGTGGTCACTAATCAGATCCTAACCCTATCAGATAACGATTACAGCTGAAGGACTCCTGATTTTCAGGACGTTTGGACAATTTTCAAGAGGGCCTGAAAAAGGCACACCCTCGATACATAAATAACTATCAACTGAGATCCAGCATTTGTTTCCATTTATTCAATCCTCTAGAATCTGGCTCTACAATTTTCTAGCTGGCAAACTGAAAGTAAGTTGTTGATTCAACGTGGCAGAGGGTAGAGTACTTGGGACTAGACATACTTGAAAAAAAATCACCTTTGGAGAAAAAAATTAATTAAAATGGCTTCAAAAAGCTGTTATTAGCTCAGTACTGATTTTCTCATGTGGAAATTTTGGGTTACAAGAGAGCTTTCAAATAAAAACATTCCTATATGAAACTTATTTTTAATATATAAGTACAAAAGCAAATTATGCTTTGCATGCCCAGAATCCACTTCCATTTTAGAGTCTTCATCAAAATCACTTCCAAACAGAAATGACATTAAAATTTTGCAGAACAGCCGGCTCATGTGAAAACAGCAAGATGTGCTGCCAACAGAAGCACTTCTCTAGAAGCTGATCCTGGATTTCAGTCTGGAGTGTTTCACCATTGCTTCTGGGAAAAAAATCTCACTGAAACTGCAGTAATTTTTTAATTGTTTATGTGGACTACATCAAAGAGTCTGTTTACTTGCAAAGTGTTAGAAATGTAAGGAAATTCAGTCATTTAAACATACTCTCTGCTTGCAGTAACTGACAATAGTTATGCCAAAAAAAAACCAAATCCAAAAAACAAATTAACAAAGGAAAAAAAACCCCAAACAACCCATCAGGAATCAACAAAAATTTCTACTCTGGAAGTTGAATAAAATCAATAGTTTTGGGAAAAATGAAGTTGGTGAAAGTTTCAGCTCTTAATACCTCAAAAAGCCCCTCTGAATAGCCACTTAAACTCATCACAAGAGTACTGTACAGACTTGGAACATGCTGACCAGTCCAGGTGTTGTATTACCCATATAAGTTAAGTTTTAAACCCAAGAAAAAAGTACTTGTAACAACCTTGCAAAATGCACAGTCAGAATTTGGTTATGTAAAAAAATATTAATCACATCATCTTATTACCTGAAGCATGTTTTCTTCTCCCAGATGTTTAATTTAGAATCCTGAATTAGACTGAACTTACAGGAAATTAATCATGGGAGACAAATTTGGGCTGTTCTCAGTGAAACAGACTCAAACAATTTGAAACTTTGTAAGTGTAAGAATGTATAAAATCAGAGCCATCACATCATCTGTATTGAGCTTCCTTAACTTGCTTCACCTTAAGAAAAGCATTTCCAGGGAAGAACGTTCAAACTGACAAATGCCACCTATCACTGCAAATCCTTAAAGCAAATCAGCCTTTCCCACAACTGGGAGAGGAGATGGTTGCCTGTCAAGGATCTCTAATTTTGCAGAGTTTAGGTCTGTTTTTTTTCCCTACTCTATGATTATACATTCTCATTAAAGGCTGAGTGGGTTTCCTGCTTTGTTAAGGAGACATACTGGATCTTTCTAAAATAGAGTGAGATGCTCATTAAAATGCATTAAATGCATTCAAGTAGGAAAACTGCATTTATTTACCAAATTACATCAAGGCACAACAATGAGCTGCTGCTCCTATCAAACATACTTCGATTGATTTGGGATTCATTATCTCATTGCCAAAATCAATAAATGGGCCGCATTTGCTTTCTGTAGGTTTCCAGCAATCTTCATTCTGTGCAGAGATCTTAAACGCCCTGAACAAGCTGAAAGATTGAACCTCATTCACCAACACTTAACTGAAGTGCTGCCCCTGAAACACGAATATAGATGGAATAAGCTTTGAGGGAACAGTCTTTAAAATGAGACATTTTCCTCTGTAATCCCATAGCCACTGACACAGCAGGCCCACAGCCAAAACCACAGTGCAGTTTTTAGAAACGAACTGATACTCTAGTTCTGGCCAATTCCAATAATGAACTCTGGTTCTTACTGAGGGAGTCTGAACAAGAGATTTTCAAAAGGACCTCACTATTATGCATGGGAAAACTCTAATGGCTCCAGAAATGTAAGGAGTTTAGAATAACCACACATCACAGAATTCAGATTACAAGTTTGACACAATTATGTGGGAGAAGCTCTATTAATGATAACAAAACGAATCTGAATTTTCTTCACACAAACAACATTTTCCAATTACCTGCAATCGCAAGCAATTGTTTACTTTAGGATTTGTTCATTCTGGAATTAAGGTTAATGTTTTCTTGAACATCCAAGCACTGACCACATACAGAAAATTTGATCCCCTTTTCTTTCGCAGCTAGACATCACTGAGTGTCCCCTTAAACAATATCTATTCTAAGGGAAGGAGGTAATGAAAGATTTATTTCTTTAAATTAACTTCATACAATGTATTTTTTTCTAGGGTAGCGTTACACAGAAGCTCTTTAACAGACAGACTGCTTGATGATTAAGTGAGCAATGCTAATGCAACAAATGATCCAGGAGGCAGGAAAGGATGACTTTAAATCACCAATATTTCTAAATTTAGATCTTCAGCTTTTCTATACTGTAAAAATCAAATCAACAGCATACTCACATCATCTAGAATGGAATTTTGGAAGACTGTTCAGTGTAATAACATTATAACTTTACTTGAGAAACAATGCAATGAGCTTCTTGGGTAAGAAAACAGAGGAACCATCATCCTTTGGCAAAATGGTTGAATTTCTACAATTATTTTGTCAGCCATATTTGAGCTGTGCTGCTGGCTATTAAGAGTACTTTCAAGAAGACTCTGACCATATACCAGCTAGTTCCTTAATATGTTTTGAAATAGTTTGTCACTGAAATAGGTTTTGAAAAATATCCCAGACTATAACAAATGTGAGGCTGACAGCTTGGGAAGCACTGAGCTGTAAAAAAACTTCGGTCCCAAGATTCTCAAAGTAGAGTGTCTCAAGACAGGGAACTGGAATAAAGTTACAGTGACAGTGAATATACTTGTTCAATTGGGATAAAAGATGTCATCAACAAAATTTTGCACAGGAGTTTGCAGCAGTCTTTTCTGTCAGTAAGGAAGAAAGGAAAACTATAATTTCTGTCTTCTACAAGAGTGGCTGTTGTAAGGAAGTGCTATTATATTTGAAAGAAAGGAAAACACTTAGGAATCAAAATATCACTGTTCCTTTTAAAATTCTACTAAATGGGCACAGAAAAGATAGTTGAGGGATTTCTGAGGCTCTGAGCTCAATTTTCCTTGATTGTGAATCAGCAATAGATGTAGAAGAAAGGCTGGATTTCCCCTCCAGTAGGAGCTATCAGTTTTTTCCAAGATTTTTTTTTTCTCCATGCTTGAGAATTTCATAAGTGGCACCAATCAGAGAAATGATCAAGGTATTTCGTAAGTTTCAAGACTGAAGATTAACATTAAACGTAAGTGCTAGATCTTTTTGTAAGTGCTGTGTTTCCAGTGACAGCAACTACTGGAAAGGTGTAGAGGAGCAGCAATGCTTACCAGAAACCTACAGCCTCTGTAGGCCTCATCTAGGAATGAGCTGAGCCAGAAGTTAGGAGTACTGCATCATATCTGGACTGCCTTTTTCTTGCTCATCTGCTGTTTTTCAGAGACTGTTCTTACATTACCCCTCTTATACAGTATCTCTTTAGCAGATACAACACTGACTGACCATGAAAACATCAATTTAAAGCTTCAAACTCAAAATACAATTGGGACGACGGGCTCCTTTCTTATCAAGCAGAATTCCTGCCAAGTAGACACTGGGTCAGCATCTGAACCAGCACTTTGTGAGTATGTCTTCCAGCATGCCATTCAAGCTCAATCCTGAATGCAATTTAACAAACTGACAAGGAAACTCTTAAGAGGTGGAGAGGTTGAAAATAGAAAAGTTACTTAAGAAGCTGCTCAAAGGCTTTATCCCAGCAAGAGCACTACTACATCTACTCAGCTTCTGAGTGAAGAAGTATTGCCAAGCTTACTTACAAACTTTCCTGTATATAAAACAAAAGTTAATTACAAACGCACTTGCTCTTTTTCACCATCCTTGGGGAATAGTATTTAGCAATATTCCTTAATGTGACTCCTTCTTCCCTTAGGTTTCCAGAAACTGGTATGTATTCTACAAGATGAAACATCACAGTATTAGGATGAATTAACAGTGACATGCCACCACCATGCCTTGCTGTTTCAAGCTGTGTTCTAAAACACTGATCATTTGCTTGCTTTTCCTCTTCCAAACTTCATTTAGGAGAGAATTTGTCTTCTACCCATTTGACACAAATTGAATTCTAATAACTTTCAGACTTTTTCTTCTGAAGAAGTTCAGTGATTAGAAATACCCATGATAAACTACAAGGCCATGCAAGCTTCCCCTGTAGCTCCTTCTCCAATAAACCCAACACACAGCAACATTATTATCCCAATCAAAATCTCTCCATGAATGTTTGTATGTCACATTCTGGCAGTTTTTGCACTTTCTCTCATACCTTCTTTGTGTACTAGAACAAAGCTCAGGAAAGTTAAAATAATGCAAGTCAGTTGCTTAAGACCTACTACTTACATTATCCTCATTAAGGAAAAAGTGTTAGAGCCTAAAGTCTTATGGTTGGGAACAGAGTTGGTTAGAGAGCAGAAAGGAACTACAACACACA
Source organism: Oriolus oriolus (assembly GCA_013400235.1). Taxonomy (NCBI): domain Eukaryota; kingdom Metazoa; phylum Chordata; class Aves; order Passeriformes; family Corvidae; genus Oriolus; species Oriolus oriolus. The sequence continues at coordinate 78,969 of VXBT01004280.1, read as the reverse complement.
TCTGAGTGTCTGGGGGAGGGGCTGCCAAAACCTGCCTTCCACTAGAGGACACGTTCATCTCAGGACGTTTCCTCCTAATTTGTCCCAGAACGAGACAGTTATGTTTCCACTTCCAGCACCCTATGGTACAGGATGATGACCCCTGCAATTCTAAATTAAAATCTTATATTGCTTGCTCCAAATCGTTAAGCTTAAAAACTATTAACAGGTTGCAAATTGAGAATCGTTCTTAAACATATTTAACATAAGCACTCAGTTTATAAAGTTCTAGTTTACTAGCAAATTGGTTGATAGTCATCATCCAACAGTCAATGCTGGGACACTAAAATGTATTTTGAAGAAGAAATTAGCAAGTTTAAAGTTCTTCACAAGAAGAAAAGCATCCCAACAACCTCATTGTTATGAATGACCGATATAAAAGTATCTCAAAAATTCGGGATGAAAAAAGCATAGCTTTCCAAAACCATGCTTTATTTTACTTAAAGTGACACGGCAGAGGACATGGTTCTATATCTGACACAAGACTGAGACAACTTTAAAAGAAGTGCAGTTCAGTTGCCTTCAGTTCTTTCTGAACAGGTGATACCCTGGTTCTCAGTAAGACATTACCTAAGACAACTTCCTTAAATAAATTCCAAAACATTGTAGAGATAACCATAACAATTTCACAGACTTACAAGAAAAGTTGCCTACATCCATAGGTTAACAACAGATTGCAAACGGCAGATTGTAAAAAAGCATGCTGAATAGTGCACAAACACAATGAAACATCATTAACACATCTTATATTTGAAATATTCATACCTGGGTACACTGCTAGTTAAACTTCTTTCACTTGATGACGATGATGATGATCCAGGTCTCTGATCTATCTTCCTCCCTAGAGTCTCTGTTGCACTACTCTGAGGTTTTTCACCTTCCTCTTCTGGCTTTTTTTTTTCAGTATCACTTTCGTCACTGCCTTCTCCTAGGATGTCATCCACCTGCCAAAGAGTGGAGGAGTCAGTTTATCTTCCAGCACACTACTCTGTATTAATCGTTCATAATTACTGGATCCCTCTTCAATAATCATTAAGAATACGCTTCAAGTTTCCTTGGCCTTCTCCATCAAAACTTAAATTAAACCCCAATGTCTTCAATGCAGTTTCTGTAACAACTCTAGCAACATTCTATTCAAATATTTATTCTACGCCTAGCTTAAGATAGATATACATATACTCACATACATGACAGTCACACAAGAAACTATTTTAAAAAGAGTGCTGTCTTTTGAAATTAAAGGGATAGATGATTTATATTACTGTAACATAATGATGCATACTTCCTACTACATACATTTTATATTATTATAACATACAGAACCACTTGGGCAAGGCATATTAAAATCTCTAGTAAGAATTCTCATATTTACAGGTATTCCTTGATATATATATAACAGTAAAAAAGTCTATTTCTAAATAATAAAGTATGAATGAAACAGAATGTACAAACCCCATTTTAACCAGATTGTCTGATTGTGCTAATTAATAAGGACAAATCTACCAAAGGGCTCACATATTTTGTTAAATAATTGTTTGGCCTTTACTTCTGGAAAGTTAGCATAGGATTTGATAATCCTCTAAAAACCTATGAATTTGCTGTGACAGGTCTGGTACTGCTGAAACCATCATTAAAAGCAAATCATACTCATCAGCCACCCTAATGAGCTTCAGAAAGATTATATTCTTTTTGAGTTAGCATTCAATCTTCAGAAGGAGACGAAAACATGAGAAAATAGGTGAAGATCCCACAGCCTCAATTTTTGTGAATGGCAGAAGACATGGAAATAAGCCATGTGTGAGCATTTCTCTTGATTTTTAACAATTTTTCCTAGAAGCAGCTTATTTCAACATAAATTAAAATATGCTTCACTACTACTCCCTGTTCTCCCTAAACCACACCTGCTTTATCAGGAAGAAAAATACCTCCATATGAAAATGGGCTAAAATATTTTATGCTGTTTATCTGTTGCTTTTAAGCAAATAATCCCAAAAGCTACAAGAAAGCTGTAAGAAGGTCACTTATATCTGGTCATTCATAAATGGACCTTCAATTTCTTTGTTTAGCTCATTAAGAGGAACTGCAAACCAGTTTAGCACATCTAAATCCAGAATGCAGTTTCAGGTAGAAACTGTAGGAACTGCTGTGTCAAATCAAATTACATTAGTCCAAAAATGTTTTTCCTGTGAGCAGAAGTTGTCATATGCATGGCAAATAAGAATCATGGAATGCAATTAAGGGTCAGGGATTTCAGGGAGACTGAAAACACTGCTGGAGATAAGCCAACAGTGAACCAAATAGAAAAATGTGAAGTACACAGGATGGGGGTTTTTCCTGTATGTACAGAATGCACTGAAAGTCTCAAGTGTTTTAAGTGCTACAGTTTGGGATGGCAGGAAGACCCTGCCTGTACAGCTTTGGTAGAAGACACGCCGGGTAGCTGACATGGCCAGTAACTGACAGCCAAACGGCAGCACAGATCCACAGCTCTAACAACTCCCTTCCTGCAAGTCTTTAACATTTAAAATTACACTCCTTCATTCCAGAAGCAATACTTTCCCAGAAAGTCTTAAGTTTAAAACTATGTTCTCACTACAAAATATGTTAAGGTTTTCAAAGGATAAAGTTAGGCTGATAGACATTGAGTATTACAGATGCCTCTCTCAAACTGAAGTTTGGTACTCTTTTAAAATCTACTTTGTGTGAACAGTTTTGACAGACTAGCAGCCTAGTTATTGCCATGTCTGTTTTTCTTTCATCCTGTACAACGATAACATTATTTGTTTGAAGTCTGAAATGCCATTTAATATTAGAATTACTAGAACTAGTTGTACGCATACATATGCCATTTCTCTGAAAGGCCATATAAAATGCATGCATAAATCACAGAAATACATCAAATTTTGAAAATCATTGCATATGAAAACAATGTGGGATGGTCCTTACAAATCTCTTTAACTAGAAAGGCACCCAAAACATAGATTCCTGCTTAATTATTGGCTAAATTGCAAATGTGCTGAAAAGTATAAGTATTATATATTCATCTTCCACAATTCTCAGAACAAAGGTAAAATAAACCATATTTTCACTGAGGCAGTGAGATTTCAGCCCTTGACACTTGAACATGCTAATAGACAAAATGTTCATTAATATCTAAACACCAACTACCTATCTGTACTTATCACTAACTTCGAATAAATAAGAAAATTCAAAGAACAGAGGAAACTTTTAATCTGATTCAGAATATGACAGATACAGATGTACCAAGTACCAATTACAGCTTCAGCTTATGTGATTATATTTTATATGATTAATATAAATGGAACATATAACCCTTCAGAAGAAAATGCCAGTTAATACCAGATCTTACTGATAAGATACAGCGAAGGGATGCTTACTGCTTTAACACTCATAGCAGCTACCTTTGAAATAGACCTTTATAACCCAGCAACAATAATTAACACTGAAAAAGAAAAATGATTCATCCCTTGAAAATGACAAAGTTGTTCAATTCAACAAGAGAATCAAAAGCCTGACAACTCTTTAAAACACTCAATTATAAAAGCCAGTAGAAGTCCTCATCTGACAAAGCTATTTTATTTCTCATTTAGGAGGAGCACAGCATACACACATGCAAAGTATAAAGACCAAACAGCAATGAGATTTTTAGTCTCATTCTCTGATTAAGAGCTGAAAAGTACCTAAAGCTTTGCTACAAGGAAGGTCAAAGCCTTCTGTAGTATTAACAAACCAGATCAGCTGAAAGTGTTTTCACTCCAGAAGTTGAGTTTACACATTAAAAATTAATCATTACTCCAAGAAAACACCAAAAAAGGAACTGCTATGAGCAACTTCAATTTTTCATAAAGTTAAGTTACAGGCAATGTTTTGATACAGCATTATGGATATGACAGAGAGCTATCATGATACCTTACATTTTTTGGAAGTAGCAACTACATATGCAGTAATGCAAACTACATATTTAAAAACAAAAAAAGCTGCGAATAAACTTTAAACCTTGTTTTTCAACCAGCAAGTACTTTAGGATTCAAGTTTTAATAGAACTGAGAAGCTACCTTAGCCGACAGGACAACACTTGCAACTACTTAAAAGATCTCTCTTAAAAGTGGTACAATGGTCTGAAACACCTCTTTACTGGAATTCCAGAAAAAATCTACAAAAACAATAGGCCTGACAAACAGCTGGAAATTTTGTGCTCCAGTGCTGCACAGAAGATACACACATCTCTGCTCCCCCACCCCTTCCCAGTCTTTCCAAAAAGACTTTTGCTCCAACTGATTGTGTAAGTTAAGAGAAAAACAGAAAAACCACCAAATATTTAGAAAGAGTTCCTTAGGTCTGTTTCTACTGCCACAAAAATGACTGTTCGTTGTTAGCAATGCAAGCAATTGGTATTGACAGTAAGTACAGCTAAAACCCAACTCCATTTCAGCATAAAACCTGTGTCTCTTGAGTATTTATTTGAGACTGTGTTGAATGCTTTTTATCTTAGGAAACACTTGCAAAAACTAATATAGTCTGCCACCTGAATGTGTAAAAAGGTTTCAGTATGTACCTTATATTCCCCCCATGGTATATCAAGTCAAAAAATAACTCTAAAATGATTCTACAACCCCTGGCTCCCCTTCCAACATTCCCTTCTACTTTGTCCCAAACTATTGCTTTTTAGTACATTACAGAAATCAGCTCTTTCAGAAACTTTATGAGAGCAGCAAAATGAGAAGACAAATGAGGAGAAGGCAGGAAAAGGGACACTGAAAATTACAAACTAAGCAGCACTTCTGAGCATGTGAAATTAACAGTGAATGGCGATATTAGATTGTAAATGAAACTAGAGAGTGGTGGCACTATCTTTCTCTGGAGCTGCGCACTGAACTTTCTAACCTTCCAGGGCAGAGGTGTGAAAAAACTGCTCGGTCTGTAGCAAAATAAATGTAAACAATACTGTAAAAGTTTATTAACTCCACACTATAAAGTAGTTTGCAGGAATTAATACAGCACTGCTAACTCCAAGGCAGGAGCAGTTATATTCCCACAACCCAGTTTACAGGAAGTCACCCAACAGTGCTCTACACAGCATGCACAATCACTTGACAAATCATTATTGTGGCACAATCACAAATGATTGTCCTCTCTTTCCTCAAGCTGCTTGAAGCGTACACCAGGCATTTGGAAAAGCAAGGAAAGGTTTATCAAGAGAGGGACAGAAGAAATGATATTCATGCAATTAACTTGGAAGGTTTAACTGCTCGACACAAAAGAAGCGCAGTTTTGCAAAGAAGAGTAAGAGGCCATGGCAGGACTGACAAAGCACCTGCACGAGCACGAGGCAGAAAGCGAAGCGCTGGCTCACTTAACTTGCACAGGCAGTCATCTTAATTTCAAATCCCACTGGGTTCTGCGCTAAACAGCATAATACAGATGTTACCCATATGTCAAACTTAAGCAAGACCAGGTGCTAATCATGCAACTCTGTATGTCCGAGTAAAGTTTCTGTGACAGCTGCCTCTTTGAATGCTATCTTCTGCTGAGTACAGCATTAATCTAGTTTTTACATACACTGTACCCTTGATAAAAAGGGCCGAGTTCAACAATGTATCTATAAAATACTCTTAATTTCTAGTGAAGCCACACAGCAAAAAAGCAAAATCAAAGTGTAAAGAAAGTATAGTAGTACTTAAGACAGAGATCCACTGAAATTCCAAAACAAAACAAACCTTTCCTAGAATAAGGAAAAATACATGAAGTGAAGTGAATTTGTATTAATGATCACAGACAAGCAGTTATTCACTCTGTGAATAAATTCAACATAGAAGCTGGTTTTAATGGCATAAAATGGTTTTATGAAAAGCTTTCAGAATATCCAAATAGTTTCAAAATAAGGGAATGTGTTTTTCTTTGTAATTTTTATCATTTACTGTATTTATATTCATAAACACTTTCTGTCTCTCTCTACCTTTCAACAGAAAGACACCCTCAATGATATTTATCAGTAGTTTCTTCATTAGCAATCAAAGAAACATTACAGCATTTTACTGTCTTTTTGTAACAGAAAAGCATTAGTGAAACAGACATTACTGCTTTGTTCCTCAGCAGCTGAAGTCTCAGAATAAGAGATCTTCATGCTCAAAAAGTATTATTTAAAATACATTTTGCTTTTCTAAATACTTTATGATATATTTTTGAGTGGGAGGTGATTGCCTTTTTCCTCTGTGAAGGGGCATTAACCATGGGTAGCTTTTTTTAGTTTAGGCAGTAAACTGATTTCTGAGTTATATTCAAAGTCAGGCCTTTAGAATGAGAGCAAAACCAAACCTGTAACTTGTGCTTCCTGGCACTTGTGGTCTGGAATGATTTTCACCTACTGTTATCAAACTGTACATAGAAATATTAGCAGCTCCCGGTAACAACCAGGAGGTTATTAGACAGTTTTAGGATGAAAAGCAATTATGTGAGAAGAAAAAGCCTTGGCTCGATGCTGAGCATAGCTGCTATGCTCAAATTTGAAAACCAGCAATTTAAAAACGCCACGTGGAAGTTACTTACAAGGAGCCCCCCCTGCAATCCCTGGAGGCTGCACTGGGACCCTGCTGGGAAATGAACAGTGGCAGCACAGCCCCAACAGCTGGAGCTCCCAACGCTGCTGACAGCACTGGCTACAATGCCGGTACAAGCCCTAATTGCAGCCCTGGGCAATAGACTGTGCTCCTAAAAGGCAGATACTGAAGGGAAAAAAATGAAACCCACTGCCTCTGGTGATCTGACCACTTAACCTCTGCAAATGAAAAGGTAAGGTAACTGCAACTACAGCTGCACAATTCACTATTATTTGGGCTTTACTACTGCAGTTAATACTTTGACTAGAATGAAATAAAATCTCACTTAGAGATTGAATACCAATCTCTATATTGAATAAAAACAAATATTGAATACCAATATTGTTATTAAAAAGCAACACTAATAATGATCCTGTATCCTTGCATATGATTGGATGAGATTGATTCTTCAAAGAATGCCATTTAAAACTTTGAATTTCCCACCTGGAGAGCAATGTCTAGATTTGAATGGAAACCTCATAAACATTCTTAAGATGCCTAGAACAAATACCTGAAACTGCTAAGAGAAACCCAAGGTGCAATCCTTCCTTGGTAATTAGGGTGCCCTGAGTGCTGACTTAAGGATTCTAAAGTCCTTCTAAAACATAAATTTTATTATGACACAAGGGGGAATGGCTTGCAGGTGAAAGAAGACAGATTTAGATTAGATATCAGGAGGAATTCTTCCCTGTGAGGATGGTGAATCACTGGTACAGCCCAGAGAAGCTGTGGATGCCATATCCCTGGAAGTGTTCAAGGCCAGGTTGGATAGGACTCAGCGCAACTTAATTTAGCGGAAGGTGTCCCTGGCAGGGAAGTTGGAACAAGATGGTCTAAGTCCCACAGCAGGGGGGCTGGAACGAGATGACCCAAGACCCTTCCAATACAAACCATTATATGATTCTCTGATTATTAGTATAATGCAAATTGCTTTCTTACATTAAATTACTAACACTTCACTGATGTTGGAAAGAGGAAAAAGCCCATTCCTAACTACTAATTTGTGAAATTTAAATTAAATTCACATGGACTATAAGTTACCAATTGTAATATTCACAACGATTTTTTAATTCAAAGTCTCTAAAGAGAAAATGTCTCAAGGGAGATAATATGATGATTTCTCCAAAGCCTTCCTGAGTCAGAGACATCACTGGAGCCTGGAAGCTGGAGCCTTTATCCGATTATAAAGCCATCCATAACTCTAATCTTCCTTTCCTTTATTCTGTTTTCAAAAGAAATCCTCTGCCAAAAGATTGTTAAATAGCAATAGGCCTGTAAATCTACACCGTAATTTTTTTCAATCAGTGAAGTCAAAGATAAAAAAAAAATTACCACAGTACCTGTGGCCAGAATACAGTTGTTCACCTATCCGGAAGGATAGACTTGATGGGAACCATTTGAAAACAAGAACAGCATTTCAATTCTATCTTCCCTACCCATCTTATGGCTGGGATGGAGAGGAGAGACAGCCTGAGCCCACTGGAGGCAGCAAGTGTGGAGCCCACTGGAGGCAGCAAGTGTGGAGCCCTCTGTTCCTTTGGTTGCAGCATTTCTAAAACAATGATACCCTAGCATACCAAGAGCTCCATGGCTGCTAAATGCAATGATTCTTCAATTTAGACTGCTGAAGATATCCATGCTGAAATTCCAGAAGAGGCTCCAACAACATAAGTTAAAGGCCAGTGAGTAAGAGCATGATCTACAGCTACCCTTCAGAGAAAGAATGTGTTTTTAGTCTCTTACTGACCATTATTTATGAAAAGTTCTGGCCTTAGGTAAGGCAAAAAAACAAGTAGTTGGAAGAGGTTTCTCCTGGGGTTCTTTGCAGGGAAGCAATCCTCTGCTGACACGGGGAACAGAACGCTGCCTCCTCAGTGGCAAATGACTTTTCAGGTCACTCTCATAGCTATAAGCAACTGTGGACTGCACCATGACCTTACTGCACAGGAAAGAATCCACTTCGTTTGACATCACAAATTTTTTTCCAAATATGGAAAAGTCTAATGATTTTTAACTTAGCTTTGATCATAATTTTTTCTACTGTATGTGAAAACTTCTCATTTCACTTTTTTCCTCAATGAGCGGAAAAGCTTTTTTTATGTTTATTCCTACCACCTGAATGTTTAGGTACAGTTAACAGAGGATATTACCACCCATGTCTTCAAACAAGCTAGCAAGTATTTCAGCATGCTTTTTGGAGGTGATATTATGGCATATTACATATGAACAATTAAACTTTCCTACAATTTCCTACAGTCTGTATTAAGAGATTTGGGCTGAATTTAAGTCACTTTGAAACAAAAAATTTTCTTATACGAAGATGTCACTGGAAGGACAAGCTGTCTGAATTAGGCTAAGGTGTCCCTCAGTGCATAAAATTATAGGGATAATGCGTGACGTAACTCAGCCCCATTTCTTCTGAGTAACCTCAGAAGAACTTGTCTTTCACATTCTGTCTTATCTGTATTTTTCTTTAGCATTAGAATGCTTTTTTTCTCCTTTCAAATTTCTGACTTGATTTTTAGAGTCACGTAATGCATTTACGCAAGTGTCCAATACCCCTTTGTCTCAAACACTTCAAATGCAGATTTCACTGTTCTCTACCACAATTACCACTGGCTGATTAGAGCAAGTGATGAATCAGAAATATCAGAAATGCCTAGTCTTGCTCATGATTAAAAAAAAGAAGCACTTTTCCTCTATTTAAATCTCCATACACTGAGAACTACCTTTGTACTATCTTGATTTTGATAAAGGTATACTTCAGTTTAGAATATCAAATCTGGCAGTGTTATTCTATCTAGTTTGGTAGACTGAGAAACAATTGCTGTAAACAGTTTGAGGAATATTAACAAACCTTAGAAAAAAGCTTTTATGGGATTTCTTTCACATTTAATCCATTTAGAGATTGACTTGTATGTCCTGGATGAGTACATTTAAATTAAAATGCATCCCACTGAAACCAAAGCTATACATTCAGAAAAAAGCTGTACATTTATATACTCAGTTATGAACTGCATGTTCTTCAGTATCAGTTCCCCTACTGAAAAATCACAGGATTTGACTAGGAAACACGCTCAATACTTGCAAGCTTGAAGGAAATGGAACCATCTGAGTATTCAGCATTTCCCCTATGCAAAATATTAATCTTGCTTTTTCTATTTCAATTAGCCCATTCTTTACGTGAAAAACACCTTATGGGACATTTGAGAGTTTGTTAGTCTCTAAACATCTAGAATCACAGAGTAATTTAAGGTGGAAGGGACTTCTGATGGCCACCATGTCCAGCTCCCTGCTTGAAGTCAGACCAGTTCTATAAAGTTATTCAAGGCTTTGTCCACGAGTGTTTTAAATATCTTCATATAAGGAGACCCAGGACCACTCCTGGAAACCTCTTCCAAAGTTTGATCGCCCTTGAGGTAAGAAGTTTTTTCATTATATAGAGTCAAAGTAATCCTTGTAATTCGTGTCTGCTGCCTCCCGCCCCATCACTGCACATATTTGGGAATTATCCACCTTTGTCTTTTTTAAACTCTCATGCTGTTGTTAACAGCTGCTGAACTCTCAGCACCATCATTAAATGAGTTGCCCTGAGTTTGAAAGCGTACATATTTTTTTAAGAAAACCCACTAGTTTGGA
>VXBT01004280.1:0-68653 GCA_013400235.1 Oriolus oriolus | reverse complement strand
ACGCAAGAGTTTTAATACAGCATGGCTTTTTCTGCTAGGACAGACAATTAACAAACTTTAAGCTTTCATTTCTGATCTCTGAAGGGCTGATACTTCAATAATAATGGAAAGAAAACCATCAAGACTATGAATTAAAAAAAAAAAAGAGGGTGAAGTTGAATGATGGAGTTTAGCTTCATTTTTATAAATTTAAAACACATAATTTGCTTTTTCTCAGAGAGCCAGGATAAGGATATTGAAATTACAGGACAAAAACTGAGCGCCAAAAAGGAAAATTAATTTAGATTTATCTGAAGTTTTTTCCCCTCCCCTGTGTAACACTACCAATCACCAAGCAGAAACATGAGTGAGTACACCTTCAACAAACAGATAGTACATTTAAATTTAACCACAGGGTTTCCTGGTCTTGCAAAAGGAGAAGTAATAAAGCAGAAGGACTGACACTTCAAGTGTCCTGCTGCAGAGAGATGCAACAAAACCATCTCACTGCCCACTGTGCGACATCTCAGAGACAGCAGCAGTTTAGTTACCTTCAACTACTTTTTTAAGCTGGGTTACTGCTCAGCTACACCATTTCCCTAGAGAGAAGGCAAAGGAAAAGGACAAAATTCTTATACAAATACATCTTTAGTGTTCTTTAATTCACAGAAACTATCAAGTGTGCAAAATGAACAAAGACTAACATCACTGTAGTCTTTTCCCAGACAACAAAAAAAGCCTGGTAGAGACTAGAAGTATCTATACCTGTTCCTTTTTCATTTAACAGAAGTGGACATTTCAGGGATTTCACTTTGCTGCATGCATGTGTCACTACAGCTCTTGCAAAACTTTACAGCAACAGGTTAGAAAGGTGCAGCAGCTTACAGCTGTACTGCTCACCCCTGTTTTAAAACAAGACAGTATCACACTTTTTGTTCTCAAAGCTACCCTTCCTTTAGAGTAGAAAGTATATTTTGCTGATTCACAGCAAAGAACAGCTTTGTCTTACAATTTTGCAAGACTCTGAGAACTGTCAGTCTGGCTATTAACTGACACACAGTTTTGCCAGAAGTTGTCATAACTTTCTTCTTATTCCCAGAGATTTAGCAAGAGATATGCACAATCTAAATTTCTTTAAAAATAAATTAATCTAATTTGCTAATGAAAGAACACTCGCGCAAGTTGTTTAAATATTGTCACAAAATACCACTGACATATTAGGTTAGAAATCCTAACATTCTATTAAAAATGACACATGGCAATTTGAGAGGGCACAGAGCCTAGGCTCTGAATGATCTTTTCTGACACTTCACTGCCAAGGGGAGACATCAGTAGGAAGCTGCTAATGAAGTGCTGAGGGCGGCATGACATCAGTATGTTAGTATCAAGGAATTATACAATTTCTGAGCTCTTAACCTGGTTTTATACTATTTAGGTTATATAAAGGAATACAAATTTGGGTAAAAATAATTTAGCATTAAAAATACTTAGTCTATTTGTATTGCTTCTAATCAGTCCCTCAGAGCAAGCCTTTTTTGGACATAAACCTCATTTTACAACTATTTTTTGAACATCAAAATATTGTCAAGTGACCTCTTGACAGTATTGGCTCTCATGCAGTTTCACTTAAAAACACTAAAGAAAATAATCTAATGAATGCTGAACACATCTATTGCAGTGCTCCCCCCGTGAGCATTTTGTAGAGGATAGCATACTGACGGCACAAACCATCAAAGCAATGGGATTCCTGGGCAGCTAGCTAGGATGAATTGTCATCTACTGCTAAAACTCACTCCCACTCTGGCGTGCCCAGCTGGTAAGTTTCTTCCTGACACGGAGGGGCAGCCCTGAAGAGGTATGAACAGGCTTCCTTCATCAGTGCAGCTTGATGACTGTCCAAATGGTTTTTAAAAGATAATGGGACAGTTCTCAACATATACTCACTACTTTATCTGGAAATACCTGCTGAACTGGTGGATGAACTTTAAAATAGTATTTCTTTTCCTAGTATCAGACTTGATCCAGGTTTTTCCAGCCTGCATTTCTAAAGAGAAAATCTCAGCTTTTATGAAAAAAAGTACTAGGACACTAATCTACATATTCTCTTTCAAGTCATCCCCAAAGGCATTAGTAGTGTAGCCAGCCTGCAAGTACACTTAGCACATTATCACTGAAAACTGCTGAGAAGCATTTAGGGCTTAACCCATTTGGTTATTCCATTAAAATGAGAAAACCAGGAGTGGGAGGGAACTTGATTTGAACTAATTTCCAAACTTCAACCTGAATTACAGATTATTTAAACTACCTTTGAGGCTTTAATGTGCTTCAGCTCAGAGGCAAACACTAAACTTTTGAAATGCTGCAACCAAAAAAACACAGTCTCTTATTGCACAGTCATGATCAAAAAATGTTAGAGAATAACAGCTACAATTACAGACTTTACTCCAGAAGATATAAGAACCCAAGTAATCCTCACCTTAAAAAGAAGATACACAAAAGCATAAAAAGAATTGCTGATACAATATGCACACCACCCTCACATTTTTTGCATCTCAACTTTCAAAGCTTTCTCTCAATGAGTCCTTGTTATCACATATTTTAACAAGACTCTCTCTTAGCACAGTGCTGGGTTTCACCATCCCTAGCTTAACTGACAGCGTATCTTCTGCTTAGAGAGACTGAATATTCATCACTACATACACATTTCAGAGAAAAAGAAGGGTTTTTTTTCCTTTTCAGAGGTCGAACTCCTTTACTTCTTGTTCAGCAGGATATAAAGCTGTTCAAAAGTCACAGTCTAAGTGAAATTGAAAACATGGTGAGAACAAAAGACAGGCAAAAAACTGCTTTCATTTACCTGTATGCACAAGCTTTCTGCAGTTATCACAGCTGCAAAGGAACTCAAACTACTGCTGTGTAGAGCAACTGGGATACAGTAGGGCTTACTAGCTCAAAAAAACTGCTATAAAAACACAGATAAGCTGCGTTCAGAATAGATTTATTCACACATACTATGAACAAAGCCACCCTTAAGGTGGGTAAGCCAGCTTGGATCTGCCTTGACTTGCTAATTTTAACTTAGCATTGCCAGACATCAGCTGGCTTCATGAAGCATTATTTGTCAGGGAACTTCCCTCTTCAATAATCCTTATTAGCTTGGTTTTATTATCACAAGAGCCAAGGGATATTTATCAATGTGCTCAAGCTAACAAAACCACCTCAAATAATAAGCGGGAGAAAACTATTTCTGGTTTTACAAGAAATTTAAGGATGGCAGTGAAGACAGAACAGATTTGAAATGGTTTCTACTGAACCAGGCAATTGGACTGCTTGACTCTCTACAGACAAGCATGCAGCTTTTAAGTGAAGTAGTGCTGAAATATGAGCACTGTGTATGTGGAAACATCCTGTGTAGCTAGCCTACTCAATAGCCAGAATTAGGCACAGAATGAGTTAAGGAAAAAAGAAAGGAAAAAAGCAATCCATAATACAGTGAAAGATAAGCCCAGCAGCTGAAGAGCGGTCTGTTTCTACAACAAGCTCAGTATTAAGGTGATTGAATACCATGCAGGTTCTGATATGATTTCTGTGTCATGGTGTGACAGCTATATCCAGTCCTCAATACCTCTGCGATGAAGCAAGTTTGATGCTGGAGCATTGAAATGTCTGGGATAGGCAGCTGTCTGTGTTAATCTCAGAGAAAGCAGTATCATCATACTTGCTACAGGGAGTGACAGGGAATATTGTCCAGACCTGACTGTGACCCCTGGCCATTACATCGTAAGCCCATATAAAAACCCTGTAACAATACAGAGTAACAATGATGTTCTCACAGGATCTAAAATTAATGCCACTACTGTAGACAAAAAAGTTACTGCAGTGCAGCCATTCGGGTAATCATTCATTTTGTGACTCATTGCAGCAGAGAATTTTGTACATCAGTAGGGGGCTCTAGTTCTGCAGTTTTTCCTAACCTCTGTTAAAGTTGTGCATGGAATGGAAATAGTGGTGCTGACACAGGAGCTAGAACACCTGGAGCAGAAGGACTATCACACGGAGGCAGAGTTGAGTGGCTGTATTAAGTGTGCCTGAAGCTGGCACCTGACAAGAACGAAGACTACCAAAGCAGAGATGTTTTCCCTTGAAAATGTCTCTGACGTGAGCAATTGCAATTATGCATAAGTGAAATTTAACAGTAAAGTCACCTTATGATAACTGATCAAGATCAGATGATTAAAAATAATGGTACAAACTAAACTGCCCTTCAATGCTGTATGTAGAAATAACCTGGCCTTTGTGTCACCAAAATGGACTTGCATTTTTATCGCCCCAGAATTCCACAATTAATTCCACAAATTAAGTTTGCTAGCAGACTAGCATTACGCAAATATTTGCAAAGATTCTTCATAGCACTTAACATATATTATACTATACTGCATATCTATATTTCTTTGTATGTTGAAATACAAGTATCAGAAGGTTTTGATAAAACAAAAAAAGTATTTATGACAAAACAGTTCAGACTTAGACTGGGACTTGAGCAGACACCTTAAAATATCGCTCACTGAGAGCAACAGCTCAAATTTAAATGTAAAAACATGTTAGACTTGTGATGAGGCTCAATCAGGCCCTGTATGCAGCTGCTCAGAATTATGTTAGGGATCAGCTTGCAAATTGTTTAACATGGCTCATGCAACTCATTTTTAACTGTGGCCAATTAGTGTTGACAGCCTAGCTGCATTTCATTTAGCATATGGAGGTAGACGTATATGTTAAAATAAGGTTACTGAACTCTATTTAAAGAGGTTTTGCCCCATTTTTGGTGAGTAAACAAACAGCTGAAAAAGGCTTTCAGCTTCCCTTTACTAAGGCCAGGCAGATAAAGATGCAGAGACATAATGTACCACCAGAGTAGTTTGAAAAACCTTCACAGAATGTATGGAAAAGCCTTCTTCCCTATAGAATAACCAAAACCTTGTATGTACATTCTAGAGGTGGAAGCTTTATAGAACTACTTTCCATTTCATATGGAGTAACATTAGAATAACACATTTGCTATAAAATCAGGCAGTTTAAAAGCCAGAAATTGTTAATATCTGCAGGATCACAGAGCTCAAGATTTATTCTTATTTGCATAATAATTTTTAATCTATGCTTAGCAGAATGAAAGCAACATGGAAAAAGAAGCTACTTTTCTAAATACCCAAGCTTACAATGAAACAATTTTGTGAACACCTTTGGGAGAATGGCAGAGGATCTGAATCAACTGTTGATGGAATCAGGAAAGTATGAAGACTATGTAAAATGCCAGAAGCATCTTTCCTGACAAGTAAATCAGACCAATCTTGGACTACGTTTTGCCTGGATTTCCCTGTTTTTCTATTGATAATCCATGAATCTGATTACTTTCAGTTTTATCAGATTCCTCAAAAAGAAGTTAGTGATGAAGCAAGCACGGCTGCTGCTTTAGCTGATGTCCACTTGGTGCAGCCCATTACTAACATCTATTGTAGCACAAATATTTGTACTTATCTTATGATTAAAGTACCTGTTAAAATAACTAGGCATAATATAAGTGAAGTCTCAATAAAAAAAGAGGGAATGGCCTGAAGTCGTATCAGGGGAGTTTTAGATTGGATATTAGAAAAAGGTTCTTCCCCCAGAGAGTGGCTGGGCACTGGAACAGCTCCCCAGGGCAGTGGTCACAGCACTGAGCCTGACAGAGTGCAAGGAGCATTTGGACAGTGCTCCCAGGCACAGGGAGTGACTCTTGGGGATGGTGCCATGCAGGGCCAGGAGTATTGTATTTGACAATCCTTGTAGGTTCCTTCCCACTCAGCTTATTCTGTGATTCTGTGAAATGTTTTATTTTCTCCTAAACAGCCTGACCAGCCAAGAGCTTGATTGATCACATTAATTTTGCTCAGAAGTCTTATATCATATTTTAATTAACAACTTGATGACTGCCATCAAACTAATTCTTACATATGTAGGCAGTCTCCATTTTTATCTACAAAATGCAGATATTTATACCGTGTGTCATCTGAATGCCAAAAGGTTACAGTACTTTTCCTATACTTCTTCATGACATACAAATTCAAAAAAAATAACTCTAAAATGAAAACAAGACATCCAAGTACACCAAAAACTGTGCTTAAATAGTATTTTCTAAGGAACCTGTGCAGAAAAACAGAAGTGATCCAGAATTGATTGCCTACTTGAGATAATATCAACTTCGATAAAAATCCTTTCCCTATTTTGGTAATGAGTTGTCTCCTTGTAAAACATGGTATTACATTAAAAAAGCCTCTTTCCAAATACTTCTAAAAAGTGGTAAGCAAGCTTGAACCATGATGCCCTCTTAAAAAACAAAAACCAGCAGACAACCAGCTCTATGCATTTAGTGCATAAACTAATGGTCTGCAGAGAAATATCAGACCAATAAAATAGGAAAATATATGTTTCACATTTTGGTAATCCATTTGAATCTCGCTAGCCTTATCTACACTACATGTATTTTGGTGTTCTTTCTGTCAGGTGAATAGCAATCAGAGTGTCAATGTTTCTGGCCAGAATGATTTACAATTTAAGCATGACCAATACTGATTAAAAAAAATAAAGTTTATACCTTCTGTAACTAAAAAAACAAAAGAGAAAAGCATAGCTGCTCTTTAGAACAGTTTCCATTTTTCAGTGCAAAATGAATTCTTCAAAGCAAAACAAAGGCAGAAGCAAACTACTGATGGCCAGCTTCTTTTAAGTGCTCATCTTTCCTCTCTCCAGTGCACTGTATCTTAATTCTATCCTGCTGATTCTCCTTTACAAACTATTAAAAATAGTATTGCAAAACTTTACTCAGTTTTCTCTACTAATCAGATGAGATATGGGTGAAATAATTGCTTTAACGTTGTAATACATTAATGCTCAATTACTTCTCTATTATTTAACAGTATTAGAGAAGGGTGAATGTCAAAATCTTAAAACAAGGGAGAAGCAGTAAAAATACTTTCCTTCTTATACAACTGCTTTAAGCTATGTTCTTTAAAAAAACATATTACATTTCTTGGTGCATCAGCCAGCCATCACCCCAGTAAGTGCTTCATGAAGACAAACCAGCAACCTGACTCCTAGCATTGCACCCCCACCATTTCTCTCCAGAAAACTCATCTTCCCGGGAAAGAAAGCAAGCAACACATTTAGTCTTGCTGGGTTAAGCCATTTGGTAATAAGCACTCCACAGTGAAAACAAAAAGCCGTCCAGAGCATGGGGCCAGAGGGGATGTGAGAATCAGCATGTGAAGGAAGGTGACAATAGGGCTGTCAGTAAGGAAACAGCACCAGGACCACCAATGGACCGAGACCAGCCAATCTGCATCTCCACAGGTCTGCTATATCACAGGATACTTTGGCAAATCTTTTCCATACAGTCTCTTACTGTCTTGATGAAGAGCAGCATGTTTATCTTTCTTACTTCTCAGTACCCGTACTTTCACTAACAGTTACTTCAAATTTTTTTTACAAGTTCAGTTCGCGTGAAAGCTACCTGATAACTGCAATGCAAGGCCTCATCACTTCCAAGGGCCAAGGTGCCTTGACGACAATCACTAGCAACAGCAACTGTACACACATGCTCATTCTTTTAACTTCAAAAAAAGGTACAATTTATAAGAAGCTAACCAAATCTAGCATCTGCACAATTTATGACATAGTACATGCTAAAGTGTCAAACAAGAAAATATGTATGAGAAATGTAGTTGTGAAAATTCAAAGAACTGTTCATGTGCAAGTTAACTGTCCGAGGGAGCCCAGGCAACTATTATTTGCTCCAGAGACCACATCCTCCACATTAAATTAGTACTTTTTAACTAATCAGGAGGCTAACCACTTACTGAGATAATAGTTTTCACCAATTTGAAGCAGAAAAACACTCCCTCCTAATTCACTGCATGGTACAGTCACTAACTTGAAATAAAAAACAGAAATTAAGGGATAAATTTGCTTAGATAAAAGCAAAATGCAGAGTGACAAAATGTAAAAGCATAAGTGGCCTTACGTAAGACCAGAATGTTGCAATTTCAGTCTTTATATATGGCATATAAATTACAACTTAGTTGAAGGAAAAGAATGTGCAGAATATGTCCCAAATCAACAGAACCATGTTGATGCAAAAGTAGTTCATTAGGCAATTCCTGCTAAAGAAAAATCTGTATACTTAAATGCACTGGTGCACAGAACATACCTTTGCAATGTGGTCACTTTGCAGCTGCCGACCACATATCCCAACCAGATGGTAGGATTCTCTGCAGCTCCACTAACTGAAGTGAGAGATGGGAAAGCTAGAGGTCGGACTGGTTATCAGATTTACTCCCTCTCTTCCCGTCCCAAGTCCCAAACAGAGAGAAATTTAAACCAGGAAAATATTTTACCTTAGATGGCAGAGATGATGACACTTGACAAGATACAGATGCTACTCTCAAACACTGTGCCCAAAACACAGTAACAAACACAAAAGCCTAAGCATCATACAACTGGTAAACTATGTGTGCACAGCTGTTCCAGGACGTTAGTAATCTCAGGCCATCTTGGATGAGAAGGCAGTGCAAAAACAAACAGAAATCTTTCTGCCTTACTGAACTTGTTTAATCTTACTGCCTTACTGGAAGCTTCTTTTGAACTTCCTTCCCACTGGTGAAGCCCATACCGGCACCTGTCGAGGACTGCTCCTGAAAGTACCGACACATATGAGCACCTACGGCTGTCTGCCTTCTACTGTTACCACGGATGTAGCAACAGCCAAGATATGAGCAATTGAGAGCAGGATCTTGAGCTCAGCTCAGGGTATCTTCTTTTTCCTTTATCACTGACATTTTATAAGGGAGCATCTTAGATTCTTACTATGTATTTCTACTATTTACATGGACTGGTGAATTAGAAAACACCTGAAAAATAACATAAGGGAACTGCACTGACAGCCACAGCTCTAAAAGGAACAGATGAGAATAATTTGTAGCCAAAAGGAAGAGAGAAATGAAAACTCTTGACCTTGTTCACTTATTTATTGGTCAAGTCATTCATCATACACAAGAATATCAACTGAATTATGAAAGGGACACTTATTAAAAAAGGGAAAATCTTTAAGATTATATAAAGCTGACTCAATTTTTAAAAGAAGCTAGCACACTGCAAAAGGTTAAAAATCACCTTTTGTGTCTGCAACTGATACCCACCAAGAAAGAATACATTTTACAGAAAAGCAAAGTCAAGGTCCATCAGGACACAATAAGTATGTGAAAACAATATGCTTATTTGTAACACATAGGACACAACACTGTTAGGATTAGGTCAACTTAACTAAGTAACTGTACATGATACTATCCCTGTAGTAAGGTCCTCTTCAAATATAATTTAGGAATACAAATTTAGAAGAAAATGGTCCCTAATAAAAAGGAACTAGTAATCAATTCTGAAGAAAGAGGTTCACAAGATGATCCATGGGTAACCTCTGGGAATGAGAGCTACATGGCATCCTGTACTGAGAGAATCAGTTATAAAGGGAAAGACACATGTACGTCTTCACACGGTTTGTATATCATTCCCTTCCTTTGCGCAACTTGCTTTAGCTAATAGATCTTATTTCTGGAAACAAATAAGTCATCTGAAGCCTGGATTCTGCTTTCTGTTTTTTCTCAGTAAACTACAGCAGATCCACACAACATTGTAGTGACTGGTAGGTCAGGAATTCCCATCTAGCCCTGGCAAAGGATGACAATGCCACACAGTCACACCCAAAGCACGTAACAAAGGCTCCTGCAGGTGAGCAAGTCCATTCCTGCTGAAATGGGGAACAAGAAGAGCTGCAGACAGCCCAGTTTCTTCTCCCTGCAAGGCAGGCTTCTGCAACAGTTACTTTCCAACGCAGACACTGAAAGAAAAAGTAAATAACTTCCCTGTAAAGTGATAGAATTGATCTTGAGAAAACAGAAGTCATCCTGGAACAGCTATTACGGACAAGAGGTTTCTAGTTAGTTATTGACTGCATTTAATTGATTGGAAACCATTTCTTTAAAGATTTTTCTTTGGTGAATATTCCAGCACACTAGATACAATTCTATATAAATACCATTTTTATGGAATGATCTTCTGCAGGTTATGTAGCAGATAACCAGTTATTTAGAAGTAAAAAATTATCCAGTCCTGTAAAAATGACTATAAACAAGCTAATTTGACTGGTGGTGTTGAATTCTGCTGCCCTTCACCATTCTGTAACAAACAGCAGCAATCAGTTGGAAAGCACCTGTGTCAGGCTAATACAGAAAAGGAGGAAAACATTCTCTTGACTGTTGAGGCAGAAGCACCAGGAAGCTGCATATTTCCCAAGTAGGGATACACTTCCTCTGATCTGGCAATTGCCCTTTGAATGGTAATTCTATTAAACTGAATACTCTTGTGCTTCCACTTCTCTAAAATTCTAACAGTCCTTCACATCAGAGGGAAAGGGAAGCCACCATTGGATCCGATCTCCCAGATCTTTGGCACTGAAAAAGACACAAAAGGCTAAGTGACCTTAAACTGCAACCCAATAGCTAAAATGCTATTCATTTCCTTCGATTTACTTGGTATCCATAGCACAACTACAACCGAAAAAATAAGACAAGAGAAAAATCTACATAAGATCCAGCTGTAATACAGATGCCTATCCATGGTAGCTCCTCCCAATGGAACAGACGAACAGCTACAGCTTTTTTACCAGTAAAAGCAACAAACACACTTTAAAATGGGTTAAGTAAGGAAAGGGATTTAGTTTGGGAATATATCATAATTAAATTCTCTTTATCAGCTTTCATTTTGATTCTTCTAACAAAACTCTCCCACATATAAACTACATGCAAATTCTGTATTACCTGGGGTTGTGTGCCCTTTCATATATTTTTGCAAAGAAAAAGCAACATTTTCTTTAGATGTTAACTGCAAAGTTATTTATTGCTAGTTATACCCACAGAAACAGTATATATGAATGCTTGCATTTCCTATTTAATTTCATTGAAAAAAATCCCAGTGCCTAAAGCTAAAAGGCTCCTTTTGATCTTATCTGAATTTGTGAGGGAATTCAGTAGAAATACTGAGGATTTAAAGCAGTTTTAAAGCTTTAAATGCAGTTCTGCCTTCACTCTCATTCCCAGCTCTTCCGATCTTCTGCCTGCTCCTGGCACTAGCACTTACACAGCAGCAATAGTGGGTTATTTCAGGTAGCTAGAAATGAGGAAGATTAACCTAGAAATGATCTTTTCTGTTCCAACCAGCTCCCTGAGCTGGCTTGCCATAGGGTCCCATGATTACCAACACTGGCTTGGGACAGGGACACAGCAGCTGAGCCTGGCCTGGCTTACACTGCAGCAAACTCCCACTGGAACTTGCTTTTCCCCTCTCCTTGGGGTACATACTCCTAACTCAAGCAGCCTCAACATGAGCACCCGAGTTGTGGAGCAAGAAATCACTGTGGTGACTGGAACAGACTTCCTTGCTCTGCCCAGGCAGTCTGCAGTCAGCTGTGGTTCTTGTGGCTGCCATAGCCATTTGAAAGGATACAAATGAAACAAAAGCATTTTTGTGGCAAAAGCAGAAATTTCGTATCTCTTAGTGACAATCTGATTCCAGAAAGGTTCTTACCCTTTCACATGTTTTGATAAAGAATGAGGTGGGGGCAAACAACTTTCTTTGGAAGTTAAACTAACCACAGTGTGACCAAAGCAAACTGAGTCCCAACAAGCAAGGCTTACCAAGCTCGTTTTCACTTTATTTGATAATGTTCCTGACGGCAGACTCTCCTGTGTACACTCCACTAAAATTTTATATTTTATAGACTACATTATCACACGTCATCTCTGTTTCCTAAGTGTACTCCCACAAATGCCATATAATCCTGCTTTATTACTTGTGTTACATTTCTTCTACATGAACACAACACCTTTACTAAGGTGATGCTAGCAGTCCCAAATTTTCCTTGCCTGTCTTTTACAGTCAGCTGTCAGGAGATAATGACCCGCTGGCACTACCATGTCCAGTTCAACCTCACTGATACATATCCTGTGTGCACCCTTCCTCCATGTCTCAGTGCTAATATTTGATCCTTGATAAAATCATATTGGGAAGCTAAAATACCATAAAAACCCCACCCTGCTTCTGCACCAAACCAACCCCAAACATACCCCCCTACTGGTTCAGCTGCCCAAGGAACAGAGACTGGTGGAAGGGAAAACTTGCGGCAGCAACTGTAACCTCAAATCATACTCCTGGAACCAAGGCTAAGTCAACTATGAAAAAAAGAGTCACTGGAATTTGGGCTTCATTTGTTCTGAAGTTCACGTAGTCTAGTTTCCAAGCACAACATACTGCTTCAGCAAAAGCATAATTTAAAAACAAATCACTGTAATTTAAGATGTTTATATTTGTAGGAGAAGTAGAAAAACTTTAATTTCTTTAGTCATGAATGCAGCAACAGAGAGCAATCAATCACAAAATGAATGGTGCCAAAAGATTCAGACTTTTTACAAGGTTCCCAAATATTATCTTTAAAAACAGAACAATAAATACTTTATGCAGTGAGTCTGAAAAACATGCACACTTCATTTTCACTCAGTGCACACACTGCATCAGCAATTCATTAATATTCTTCAAAAGCTACAAGATTAGAAAATAATGTTAGTACATAAAATCATAAAGGCAACCCGTAATATCAATTGTCTTTAAGCATCACTGACGATACAGATGGAAGGCAGAGATGGATTCAGGGACTGGTATCATGACAGAAGAAATACTGTTTCTGGTAAAGTTTGAGATCAAATGGGCAAAATACTTCAGAATAAAATGCAAAAGAAATCAAAAGTTGTCAACTCCAAGGGTTACCAGGTAAAGTTAAAAGCCTGAAGTCACCTGAAATTCAAAGGAGATCATCACAGCAGTTGAAAGTTATTAGACATTTCCCTAGAACACCAGTTTAAAGTTCTTCCAAAAGTCCATCTTGAACCTAACCTGTGCTGTATCTATAAAGTCTCATTCTTTTGTTGGTAAAATATGCAGTTCCCTTCTCACACTTTTAGTACATTTTCTGAAGATAACTCAAAGCCTGTTATAGCTAGAACCTTGGAATGAACTTACTGACAAGAACAAGTTATATGCTCCTGTCCCCACCCCAGTGAACTATCTAAGCTTGAAGATGCATTCAAGCTCCAGGGTCAATAGATTTTATAGCAAAGTCATACAGAGGATAAATTCATGAAAACATGGTGCAGTGATAGGTAATTTTTCTGTGTGTCGTTTAATATTATGTAAGATGGTGGCTCATTTGAAAAAAGTGCATAGAACTGTAAGTGAAAAGTGAGCAGCTAGAGGTTCACAATGGATTGCAAATAATGCGCTTTTGTATGAAAGACGTGCAGTTCACTCTGCAACAGAAAGCTCCCCTCACCTGCAAAACAATTATAGCTATGACTTAACACTGCAATTACATGTCTATGGATAATGAGGCCCCATGCTCTAGTCCATCTCCCTAATCTTCCATACAGCCTGTGCCTTTTAGACCTGCAGACTTCTCTTCTCCCATCCCACCACCAATTTTTGTCCAGATGATTTTGAGATTTACTGTAAAAAAAATCCAAAGCAAAACTACTCTAAAGTGACACATGGCAAAGCTATCCACAGAGCAACTTCGGTAACATGTCAAATGTGAAAAAGCTATATTTAAATGAAGTTCTACTTTAAAGGTCTACCTACACACCACAGTACTCTATTCTGCTTTGCAGAACATAATAGCATTTTAGCCTGAGCCGCACTTCTGCCTGCTGTGGCTTTTATTTAAAGTTACTGTAGTGGCATACAAGGTCAGTTCATATACATGCATAATTTAACAAAAGTTAAAACTTATGTCACGTTAGAAATCTGTCAGAATCAGTTACGCTCACCTCTTTATCCATACTCTCTAAATCCTCTTTACATAGAGTGTACAGGGGCATTGTTTCAGACATACTTGGCTGGCGTTTCCTCTTAGATGGACCAGGCTGCTCTTCGTTTTCACTTACTGGTAGCTCTTCTTCTTCAAACATCTGCTGTTGATGTGGCTGAACAACTCTGAAAAAATTCAGGGGTCTCACATAAGAAAGATTTACTCGATTCAGAGCTACAAATAAAACCCTATAAACAACGTATGACTGCCACATATCTACAACTTTCCTTACTAAAGCTCTGTGTTCATCAACACAGAGTCAAGTTGTTGGGTTGGTCAAGCCTCCCAATTAATGCTTTTATTTTCAGTCTGACGGCTTAAGTTTTTATTCTGCCTTTGACAAGGAACTCACTGTCCTGCCTTTGCACTGTTCTTTTAAGTAACCATCAAACCTTTCTTGTTGCCAAGAGCTTCAGTAGTTGCAGACGTGTTGCTTTTAAAATACATTAAATGTTCCTGCACAAGTGGAGTTTCTCCATCACTTGACATATTTATCACTCTGAAAGCAATGCCTACATTCTAATGCATTTTTCCTGATCTATGCTAGGCATTTAATTTTGAGTGTCTAAGTATACCCTTGTATTTCTTAACCTTACAGACAAGCGTTCTGCATGTAGAAAGTACACTTCTGCAGTGTCAATCTTTAGACATTTTCCACATGCTAAACCTGGATAAGATGCAAACCAGCCAATATTTCTTTTTGGCTAGTGTATTGAAATAGGATAGCTTTTTCTTTTAGTCTGTTATTCTATCACATTGTTAATTACTGTACTTAATTGCTTTATGATAGTAATAAAAAGATTGACTACACATAGAACAACAGCAGGAGACTTTTACCTTCCTTGGGTAAATTTTTCTGTGACTATTACTTAAGTACTAAAGACTTCTGGAAGCTAAAATTACTATACAATACAGATTAGCTACAAGTACTGGTCTGTCACATTAGCCTCCTGGAACAAATTACAGCAGCTCAGCACTACCCAGAATCCAGTTCAAAGGTCCATAAAGCTCATGAGTCACAAGTTATTTATTTAGCTGTAAGACTGTGTATTTGGAGAATGACTACCACAACCAGGTACAAAAGTGACTGTATTTGAAATCACAAGCAGTTTCAAGCTGCAACTACCAGGTGAGAGACCATCAACCTGCTTCTGAGGGTGACTGTGACTGAAAAAAGGTACAATATAGTCTCTGCTGAGCAGAGTTTCTATGCAGAATGGCTAATTCTCATCAAGCCAGGATTTACAAGAAACACCTTTAGACCAAGAGTCCCCCACAAAAAAAAGCCATTACTAACTTATGCAAATCCAGTCAGTCATAGGTAAGGTTCTACAAAATTGTTTCTCCTTTTGTGAACTTGACAACTTCTTGAGAAGGTTATCTAAGTATCAAGGGGTTTTTTACCTCAGTACTTAAATTCCAGAATGTATGAAATCTGAAAGCCATACAAAGCTGTTGATTTTGCTCATTTTGAAAGCTCATATTTCCCAAATACACACCTCTCTTCTCAGATCCCATTGATAGGTGCAGGAAATTTGCATTCTTCTTTTGAATGGGAGGTAGTGAAGGAAAAGAGCCAAGCCGTGGCCACTACCCAGACCTGCACTATGCTGCAGAAGACCCCCATCAGCACAGCACAACTCAGCAGCACAGCAGACACATGCCCCTTTGTAGTCTCTTATTTCTGTATAGTGGAATTTATTGTGAAGCTAAAACAATTTGGATGCTGTGGAAATGAATTAACCAAACTGGTTTTTTTCTAGAGTTTCTCACCACTGCTAACAGTTTTTGGGTTGGGTGTTTTTTTCTCCCCTCTACTACATTTTCTATTTTAAAGACCACACTATTTTCTTTTGCTATTAAATTGCTCTCAGATAGTAATCTTCATAAGTAGATGACGAAAATAATACAGCATTTCACTACATTTTCCAAAAGGTTCTTTTAAATTATGATTTCCATGCCTTTTTAATAGGTAACCTAGGCAGGAAAGGCAGTGATGCCATTTACATTCTTAGCAAAACAGAGAATGACAAAACAAAAGCTATAGGCATCACACACAACTTTAATAGATGTGGATACTGAAAGGCTGCTAAGCAGAGAGATTTTCCATCTCCTTGCACTAATTCTGTGAGAATTTTCCTTTGCTATGCAAGCTATGTAAACAGTAAGATAGGTTTTTGTAAATAACCTTCACATCTGGTGTTTTTGTTAAGTTACATGTGACAAATAATCTAAAGTGGATGTCTGGTGCCTCAACCTATCACCTCAGGACAGGTGTGGACACTGTCCAATGGTTTTTTGGAACTAGGATATATAAATGATATTGTAAAATTAATAAATAATTAATTCTCTCGTTGGATTGCTGTGCTGCTGCATCTTTTGGTCCCTGCTAACACTACAAACAAATAGACACAACTCTATTAAAAATATGACAATCTTGACCACTCCAAGAATTACAGAGAAGTTATATGTAGTAGGGCAGCCAAGCAGATTTTCCTAGACTAGAAATAAATCTAGCATATTTTTTAAGAACACATTATCATATGGTTGATGAGAACTTCTCCTTTTGTACAACAGAGTGTGAGATCATACTTGACTACATTACACACAAATATTAACTGTAAAATAACTGTATTAATAGCTTCTAAAGGCTTCTGTCAGATGTTTTCCCCAGTATTTTCCCACTGCTACTAGATAAGAAACACTAGGCCTTCTCATGAAAACATTCCAAAAGCAATGTGAAACAAAGTCTCCATTAAGGTTTGTAGGACATTTTTATTTTGTCAAAAATATTTTTTAGGCTTTTACATTTTCAGCTGCCTGTAAAGTTGAATAAAAATTAAAGACATAAATATACAGTAATTTACATTTATTTATAATCAAATGAGATTCACGAGTACTTTTTAAAAAATAACACCATATTCAACCCTGCAGAGGTTGGTTGGTGCTTGCCAGCCTTACATGCACAAGGACACACATGTGCAGGGTGGATTCAACATCCGTGGAAGTTACAAGCACTTTCCTTGATACAACATCAGGGTAAAACCTAAAATAACATTATCATCATAGAAGTGTTAAAAATATTTAAATTCCAGTCACATGTTCAATTTGGCACTTCATATTTTTGCTGTCATAGTAAGACTGATAACATTAAGTAGGAAAAATAGTAACAATGGGCATGTAAATGCAAACAAAAATGTTGTAAGTGAAATTAACTCATACAAATCTTCAGGTATGGCATCAGCCATCAGCATCTGCTTGACACACCTCTTCAAACCAAGCATTCGGTGCATCTTAGCATTATTTTAAACCAGGGTGCCACTTTTAACTTCTCACATGTAAATGACACTCATATTTTAAGCCTTGCTTTATCTGTTAGTGTATTACTAATGTTCACTAAAATGTAACTTGCAGTTTAACGTTTTTCTTTATTCTAGTCCAAGCTGCCATTAGTTTTTGCATTACTTTGAACAACACTACACTACACGTCTCATGACCCGTTATGACTTCAGTGTTTATGGCAATGTTTGTAGAATATTGTTTCTGTATGAAAATACAAATTGTTGAGATACATGAGGCATGTCAAAGCTCTGACATGGAGGTTATTTTTAGAGAGGAATCCCTCCTGTTCTCAGACAGAGAAGAGCCACTGGCCACCAGCAGCCCCTGAGCAGCATCATATTCCCTTCCCTTCTACTACAGCTGCAAACTTTTTGTCACCCTTCCACTTGGCCTGCAACAGCCGTGACAAAAAAGCAGGTGCTCAAGTCTCAGAGCTGAGCACAATAGCAAGACCTGTTGCTTGAAATGTTGACTACATTAACTGAACCATCTGTAATTCACTGGTGACAGTTTCACTGCAAATTGCATGTACATATTTAAACTAATTATATCCTATTTTAAATTATGTTTTAAGTTGAATCCCAGAAAGAAACTAAAAATGTTGAAATCCAACACAGTGAGAACTGAAACAGTTTTTACGAAATGGTATTCAGATAACTTGAAGCCCTTTGCAATAACCAGCCCTGCAACAGAGGCTCTCTCCTAAGCACAGGGAAGTCTATTCTTAGACTAAGAGACCAAGAACCATTGCTATGCCATGTGCAGCTACCATGTCCCCAAGGGCTTCCACTCACAGCAGTCCAATTCTGTTTCCCACTATCTGAAATGCACAATCAGATGAAGATTTGAAAAACTATCAAAGAGGATTATTGGAGGCTTTGACTACATCCACCCACAGCAGAAGCAGTTGTGAGTGCCAACAACTTTAACTCTGCTTAAATTCAATGGTTTAGTTACAAATATTGCCCTCTTTCTGCAGAATGTGAACAAGGGAGCACATTAAGTCTGTCAGGACACAAAATACATTGTCCTCTACCAATAAGTTGCTGCACTAATGTAGTTTTCTCTTAATATAAGTATTATATCAAATTTTAAAGTGGATGTGAAGCTTTTTAAAAAAGCTATCATTGATGTATGCATCAGGACAAAGCATACAGTACTGCCTCAGCTCTTCCTCAGTCAAGACACAGCAAAGTTGTTTCTATTCAGCTTTTTGTTACTTCTTCACAGCCTTCCTGCTCTGCCTGCACTGTGGTAGTTAAACACTGCCTTGCTTTTCTCCTAGACTTTGCCAAAACACTCCTCAGGATCTTAATGCAAGAAGGTGGAACTGCTCTGAGGAATAGAGATGTGCCCCAATTAAGAGATTAGCGTTTACAAGTCACCAACTTCACCACTAGAACCAAATCAACAGGAAATGAGAATGAAAACAATTACTCTCAGCATAAGACCTTATGCTCATCTCTTTTGTTACCGCTGCTTAGTTGTGGGGTGAAGTTGCAGCACGGAGTAATTGGATTCACAGTCTTAGATTAAAACATCTCAATTCTGAGCAATGACAGTCACAAAAAAAACCACTGAAGTGAAACAAAAGAAGGAAGTAGGAGACAGCCTCACTCCGCCCTCAAAACCCATCTGAAGCTCTATGAAACTCAACTAAGAGGACAGCTAAAGTATCTCTCCTTTTCAGTAAGATACTCAAGAAGCACCTCAGCATTAAAGAAAAATAGGCTTAGGTGTGGACAAACTCTTCATCAAGTTGCTGACAAAGGTAGGGAAACTATTAAAACCTATTCTTTTGAAAGCATGCAGTGATGCATTAATATCAACATAACCCGTCATACTGAAGCATCTTACAAGTGTCATGACAATTAAATAAAGGTACAACCTTCCCAGCTTTATTTCTAGAAAAATTCCTTTCCACAATAACTGACCAAAAAACCCAAAAGATTTTCAGCTTCTCTATGGATACATGCTGTCTTGATTATTTAAAGTTTCTAACGCTCATTTTCCATGTCATAGTAAACTAAAACAGACTTTAAAAGACACAATTAAAAAGGAACTGAAAACAAGACATCTTCACAAACAAGAGAGACTCAAAAAAACCTGTGTTGATAGCAACAGGAAAGCTGAAATAAGAAAAAGGCTACAAACAGATAACAACTGTAAAAAAACCCAGGTTGAAATATTTAACAACAGGAAGATAGAGTGGAAACCTAATAAGCTACACTACTATACTAAATCTTTACAAGTGGTAACTGCTGAAGTGGCAGAGAAGGGAGAAGAAAGGTAGAAAACTCTGTGCATTTATAGTTGTGATTTCTATTTTTTGAAAACAGAATTGCTTTGGAAAAACTGCTATACTCTGATCACATTGTACAAGAGAATGCTGATCACACTTTACAAAGAAAAGCTTTGCCTTTAACTGGATATTTCTTTGCACTGGAATCAACAAGCCTTGCTAAGCCTGTGAGAATTTCAGAAAGTCAGATTTTTTTTTTTTTACTTAGATAATTGAGGATGAATTCTAGATATTTTACACATCCTTAAGAGACAAGGGATGTTTTTGCAGCTTAACACAAATTTTGACAAAGTCCAGATGCTAGCCTTTGTACTTCAAAAAGCAGGCTGCCTCTTCCTCTGCCTGAATTATTGTCTTGACTTAGCGGTCTAAGGATTAGTAACAAGCACTCAGCCATATGGCCTTATTTCACAATGCTCAGTCAGCTACACATCTCTTCCATCACTTCTGATATTCCTCAAAAACAAAGCTAATGCCCCATTTGAAGGAATTAGGTGAAGAGGAAAATTTTATAAACAAGAGCCAAATGCCATCAGTTATATTTTATAAACAAAAACCAATCCAGTATTTTAAGATCCATTAAGAAACATCAAGCTGCCTTGCACTTCAGAGATCAGTTACTGTAACATTCTTTAGAGTACACAAACTACACACTGAATTTATTTGATTTGAGGTTTCCAGCTGCACTTCGGTGAGGCACAAAAAGCATCTGGAATCGTAGCATCCTGACTTCACTTCAGCTGATTATTCACTTTTGCTCATTTCATTGGCTTTTAGAAAGCAAACAAAGTAAGTAAAGCAAAAATGACAATTTGATTAAATGAAGCGATATTGAGAGTAAGATTTACTGCAGAATCTAAAAATGTAGATAATGTGACTCTTAGCTATGCTTTAGGTACCTGAAGGACGAGTGTTCACCGTGGACTGGCAAGGTGATGGGAGGAGCTGGAGACTGGATGTACATTGACTGCCCAGACGTCTGTGTGCCTTTCCTGATGAGCTTTCCAGTGTTAGGATCATAAAGTCGAACTTCAGGACCAGGTTGAGACTTTGGATGGATGGGTGTTGGATGAAACAGAGCTGTCTGAAATGTGCTGGGTGTATCAGGAAACGTGGCAGGGCTATTTTCTCTGTTAGATGGAGTTCAGAAAAAATTGCATTAGAAATTTAAATGAGCTATCTAACCAGAACATAAAAAACAAGCATTCCATTTTTTCTAAAGCAGAAGAGGGAAATGGTTTGGAAAATCTCTAAAGAAACATTTCTTCTCCTCCACCTCATTAAAGTCTCACTGAATTTAAAACAGAAAACTACAAATACAAGATAATGTCATATTTAAATTATTAAATATTAATAAGTGTGCCTTAAAAATTGTCTAAACATATGAAGTTACTGAAATGGCTTCCAGGTAGTAACAACGGCCCATTTAGCGTAGCATGATAATCTGCATATATGCAACAGAGAAAAGCAGGCTATTGTATCACTTTTTGTATTTGCTCTCCAAATTGGCTCTGAGAGAAAATAAACACATAGTATCAATTTGCAACTCATCCCAACGAATTTTTTAAAATACTAAGCTGCCTATGATCATCCTGCTGCATTTTAAAAATGTAACTTTAGAAGTGTTATCAGAAACATTCAGAGATCAGTCTGCAGGAACCACCATTACGGCACACTATCCAATTATGAAGAAGTGCCACAAAAAAAGTGCAAGCAAATTGAATAATTTTAAAAAATCATCAAATAAAACAGCATATTATGCTCCATGAAAGCAATGCTATGTTAAAAAAAGATCCAATAATTTGTAACAAATATTAGAAGTGACACAAAACTGGAGTTTTTACCAGATGCTTTTATGGATGTTTCTGAAGCAGTCTTGTAGCAATAACATGGTAAACCAATTCCAAGTTTACCTATTCTTTTCTTGCTATCTTAAGTTCATTTTACATGCAAATATTTTTTCAGACTTCATCCCTCCCCTGGTTTACAAGTACTCTCAACCCATAACCACTACTTCAAGCAGCTTCATTAAGGAGAAAATCTTTTCCAAAGTCGCTGCACATACTGGGTTAAAGTAAAAGTACTTGCATTAAGATATCTTACTGACTGAAGCTTGGGTGGGGGGGGGGAGTATGAAGCTAAGATGTATTCTATTTGAAACACAGAAGTAGGAAAAATTTTCATGCTTCAGTAAAATGGAAGAGTAAATTAATAGAAGGAGAAAGACTAACATTCATCTAGACATCAAAAACCACTGTTTACAAGCCACTGGCCAGGTTTCTACTGCAAACTTTGCAGGGTCAGGTCTCTGAGACAAATTTATCATCCCATGCAAATATTCCAATGTTTGATTAAAAACCATCTGATAGTACTTTTTTAAAGACTAAGTATTCTAGTCAAGCCATAAGCAGGCTACATGTCTTTTCCTAAATTATAGGGATCCTGTGTCTCAGCCTAGTGTCCCATTTGAAAAATGCCTTCACTTGTTTCTTCTTCTAGTGTCTTCAAAGCCTTACACACCCATGTTCTGCCCTCAAAGGACATGTTGTAAGTAGAAAGTAAATCTCTAGCATAGTCAATCACACCACTATCAGTTTAGCACAGAAACCCCAATATGCTGCACTCCTTCCTGTCTAGACATGGAAGGAAAGATCATCTGTTAGGCTTGCAAGACGTGGGTCTATCCAAACAGGCAAGTCAAGAAGCAGAAGCTGGCTTGACAGTACCTTGTCATGAGTTACTTTAGCCTTGCCACTATCCTGAAGTGGACTGTTATTGATAGCCCTCTGACTTCCTCTTTGCTCATAATGTTTTTGGCTGTCTCTTCTATTTACTGTCATCCTAGTGCACTAATTATTTTTTACCTTTTCTCTTTCAGCATTTTCTTATAATTCCAAAACCGCCTCTCACTACTTTCTTTCTTCCAGTTTTTGCTCCTGTCTTCATGCCTTCCAGTTCTTCTTAGAACTTTCTGTGGTATTTTTCTGTTTCTCTCTTTCTCGTCACTACCAAATTTCACAAAAAAATGTCATACTTTACCAGTTTTTCACGTAGTAGAAGTATGCACATTTTTTGGCAGCATGAATGATCCTGTGCCCTGGTGGCATTCCCTATGTTAGTTTACGGGTGAACTGAAAAGGGCAACTTCTCCAAATTAGAAGAGCTAACAACAGTAAGTGCTAAAGAAAGTAGTACTACCACAAGTTTTCTCCTGACTGTGCTAGTTACTGAACTGCCTCCTGACCCCTTGACAGTCTTCAGTTTAAGCAGAAGAGAAATGGACAAAAATAGGGAGCTCTTCCATAAAATCCATAAGCATTGCACACCATTCTGAACTTGTCAGAAACCCATTTATTGACAAATCAGCATCAAGGTCTGAATAACCTATTTTCATGGCCCCCATTCCCTCAAGTTCGCACTTACCTGTGTGTTTTGATGTAGTCATCCTTCAAGGGAAAGAGCTGTTCCTCAACCTTGTCCCAGCGCTCCAGGCAGCTCCACAGCCAATCAGGGTTCACAACGTGGAGGTCCTTGCAGTCCTGAGCTTGCCGTACTTTTTCCGTGCCTATTACAGAGTCAAACATAACATAACAGTGTTCCCAGAAACACAGAAGATAAACCAGTGTGTAGTTAAAACTAAGAACATTTTGTGATCAATTGTACAGAAAAAAAAAGCATCACTCTTCCCCAACCCAACAAAACAATCACAACTAATAAAGTGAGAATCTAAGTAAGATGCAGTACCTCAGACTCAAGCTGGACAAAGGTAACTTCCTGAAGAACTGGCACCATGGAAGTAGTCCACTAAGATTTATACAGAAAATCTCCGCACCTTCTCCACATGTTAGCCCAACAAACAATACAACTTTTGTATTATATCCCCTTCACTCATACTTGTTAGTAGTCTAACAAGAAGCAGCTTTTCAATGCTGTTGAAGCGTGGCTGACTTATCATACTAACTTTTTTACACGTGGTTCCCTGTTCATACAGCGTGCTACCTTTGAACAGGCTGTCACTCACTCAACCTCCATCTGTCAGAAGTGGAGGCAAAGCAGACAGAACTCCTTTGTGCCAAAACAGGAACAAAGAAGGTGAAGTCAAACCTGGCTGGCTAGGATGCAGTCCAGGTAAAAACAACAACAGGGCAGCCTGCAAGTAATAGGCGAACTCAAATTCTACTCTGGGGATGCCAGAACAAGAGAGAGACTCAGTAAAGTTGCTATAAATCTGCCAAAAAGCACAAAAATCAGTGCTGTGGTTTAATCCCAGCCACTTGTTGACTCCTCCAACCACCCCAGTGGGATGGTGAAGAGAATCAGGGAAAAAACATTAATACTAGTGAGTTAACAACAGCTAATGAAACAAAGTAAAATATAATAATACTAATAATACGAGCCCTTGTCTGTTTTCACACATGTGAAAACAACAAAGCAATGAAGCCTCCAGAAAAAAAAAAAATCAAGTTTCAGAACAATTCTGACAAGGAAGCAAGAACAGTAAATTAATCTGACGTTTTCATCACAGTTCCCTGGAGCTCCATCTTCATGATTGCCATTTAACAACATGATTTCACTTGTTTCAATTAAGACGAAAATCTTGAAGTACCCATACTTCTTCACATTATTTGAAGATGAGATGAAGCAGCTAATCTCAAATACTTAGTGCACTGTGTACAACCTGAACTACAATCCACTGGGATAGATAGATGAACTGAAATGCACTTGAGGATTGACCTAAATAGCTGGTTAGACAGCTCAGTTTAAGACATCTGTAAATTTAAAAGACTAAATAAACAGAAAGGGCAGGAGATTATTGTCCTTTACCAAACTGCTGAAAGCTTCTGTTTTCCTACCTTTCGTCCCCCCAACCCAACGGAACACAGGAGTAGGGCTACATTTTTCTCTAGATACACATATGGGTTTTTTTGGATTTAGATTAAAAAAAACCCCACCAATGTTGTGTGCACAAATATATTTCTTCTTTTTTCAGCTGTAAATGCAAGCATTTGCACAGTTCAGGATGTAACAGGTGTACATATAAAGCTTTACTCCACACTAGTATCATGGCAAAAAAAAAAGTTAATTTAAGAACCCAAGAGAAACACAAACACAAAAATAAGTATTTCAAGATACAGCCCTGTCCAAATCTCTAATGATTTGGACATGTCATATTTTAATTTTGGCCTTGAAATAAAAATAAAACTACTGCCCAACAAAGATTCAGTGAAAACAATTTTAGAACTGCAACTGTGTTAAACTCAGCACATCTCTGCAGTTCACGAGGTTTTAACTAGCTAAAACATAAAACCCTAATAAGTGAGGTCAATGCACTCCCTGAAATCATACATGCCCTGATTTAAGAAATCTGTTTTCCAATTAATAATCAGTTACAAAAACAACTGAGAGAAATTTCATGCAACAGTTGCTGGAAATGAGCCAGTTTACAGTGACAGAAGGAGCTTTGACTAGAGGTATTATTAATATTTAATTAACCTCAATAGGAATTGTAGAAATACCTGCAGTTAGAAACTGTATAAATGTATAAAGCTGTATTTAATTTATACACAGGGTATATTTCAGAGGAAATAAAACAAAGGTTCTGAAAGAGAATCAGTTTAAGAAATCTGGGAGAAAAAGGATTGAACAAGTTATTTTGAGAATAAAGGAGAAAAGCAATGACAACATAAGAAAAACAAACAGGTAAGAAGACAGCTGTTATAAAGAGGATGCTAAAATCAGGTTCATAAACATAGGAGTTTCAAGGCAAAAAAAAGCAACAAGAGCAAGAAGTCTCATAGAAGTTTAGGTACCTGTGCCTGGTATTAGATACCGAATCAAATATCAGACACAGCTGGCAATACTGTCCTGCACATAACAGCTCTGGAGCTGACTGAATGCGACATACAATAGCAGTGATTTCACTACTAAGCACACACAGCAGTTAACCAGAGCTGGTGATGCTGTTGGATAGATGGGACTATGCTGTTCCTTCTGGACTTCATCAAGGGAAACCTGGACAAAACCATAAAACTGCACCTTTACCTCATGTTAAATCTGTGAAGTTACATGAGAAGATGGCTTCCTCCAACTGTTTTTCAAACTCATGTTTCTGCACTGATGTCAGCTGTTTCATCTTGATGCCCCTTCCTCCCCACCCTCACATTCTGCATCCACACATATCTGACTGTTTCATACTGGATGTATGCTGAGGAGCCATGTAAATTCTTATTCTAGTCAACAGATTGCAACAGAAAACTTGCACATGAAGCCAAAACGGCACAATTTTGTATGAAGTTGCTACTGGAACTAGGTGGTCTTTAAGGTCCCTTACAACCCAAATGTTCTAGGATTCTATGAAAGCCGGTGACACAAACCCACCTCCCAAGAGTCAAAAGTCTTACCTGTCTTACCTCCACAACATCAAGACTTTCTGCCTCCTTCCCATTTCTAAAGTGCCTATTGCACACTCTAGCATACTGAAAACTGCATGAGGGAACACAACTGTGCGCTCTTGGGAAGCGCTTCCTATTTCTAGCTGACATCTTGACAAATCAAGATTTCACATGTATGATGTACTTAAAGCAAGATTTCGTGAAGCACCAATTTTAACTGGGAGAAGAAATAGCACTGTGATACTTAATATGTTTGCCTTCTCCTCTCCCTTTCCCCACTGTAACTTCTCCTTTTCGAATTAGGCTTATTAAGATGAAACAGCAGAGAGGCTTTAATCCATCCAAGCAACAGTACTTCTGATGCAGCTAAAAACATCTGAATTACCCAGCTGAGCTGAAAATCACTTAGAGAAAAACTGATTTTCTAGACTACTTTTTTGCATTATTGTCATCTAATCACCTTTCCCTACTTCAACTTCCCTAAAGTTGTTCCAAAAAGTTAAAAAGGCACAGAAGATTTTCCACATGAAGCAACTGGGGCCCAAATTCATCACATCTACTCTCTGACGGATACAGTCTGAAGCAGATAGTATTGGAAAATGTTATTTTCAAAGCTGGGGAAGGTGCTCATCAATTCTGCTTCTGAACTTGTTGAAAACAGTGCTCAGCCGACTGCAGCCTCTGATTCATTCTCAGCCATGAGAAACTCGGTGTGTGTGCTCACGGCTGTGCCAGGACTAACCAAAGCACACGATGGAGAGAGACCACCAGTGGCACTTACAGAACTCTCTCGTGACTCCAACACACCAAAATCAACATATCCTTACAGCAGTTTGCAACCAGGCTGCCAGACATTACTTGGAAGATCTGATCACTAAAAGTTTATTTCTCTTCAGGTAGTCTTTATATATAGATCTTGATTTACAATCAAATCCTGAAGCTCTTCTGCAAGAACTCTGACCTAAGGCAAGTGATAGACGTGCTGTTCTGAGGCTATGCCTAAAGTTCAGGTTTAACTCTGCACTGTGCTTTACCAACAAAAGCAACTGGCTTACCTGGTCAGTGGCCAAGTTTAGAGCAATGCTTAACTGGATTTGTTTTTAAAGACCCAGCCCCTGAACATATTTTTCAGGAAAAAATGCTGTTGACACATCACAGGTGTAGGAAATGGCATGGACTCAAATATGTTTTGAAAAATAAAAGAAAAATTCAGGGTCAAAACATGTATTTCTATTCCTACCATACTACAATAATTTTTGAGAGATCTGAACAGCTTTATCTGCTCCACCAGCAAAAGCTCAATACAAAAATCAGCTACAGTGTCTTTCATCTGTCCAGGAAGGAACGTAAACAAAGTTTATGAAATAGTGTGATAACTGCTTAGCCAAGTGTGTACACAGCTATAACAACTCATCCTACAGTGCAGCTTACTGATGCTTAAAGCAAATAGCAGATGTTTCAAAAACTGAAGCAAGATTTATGCAGCCCATAGACAAGTGGAAAGGACTATAGGGTAGCCTTTTCTCAGTCACTCAGGTTTATGAAAGCTGATTAGATGATTACAGCAGTTCAGGCAAACAGTATTTTCTGCCTGAATTAATGAAAAAAGTCCTAATTTTTTTCAAGAATAAGGATTTTTTAAATTTCAGAATTCAGAGTACCTGTGTCTACAGGGAAACAAGCTGCCTTTCTGCAGAGAAAGAGACACGTACATATAAAGAATAAAAGAAATTTAAACTATTTACTCTAATAGGCTGGGAAGAATGCTGCAAAAACAACCTAAAATGGTTTTCAGTAGCTGTTTATTTCAATGCACGAAGCTATGATGAGGTCACTCCACAGGGGAAACCCCATTACTTCAAGACTTACGGGGTAACTCTATTTCACACTGACTTCTCCCATTTTACATCGTCTGCCAAATTCTTCCTTTGCCTTCAAAATGAGAAAGCTAATAGTATTTATCCCCCAAACACTGCTGCAGTTTAAGTATTTGCCATTCCTTACATCTCAGCTAATGCAAAGTAAACCTACATGTTCAGCTGCTTGTCAGAGTCCCAAGTCTGCCATTGTTAGTGGTGTCACCCAGAAAGACGGAACTAAAAGGTGTTTTAGAATCACTTCTCACAAACATGTTAAAAAAAGAAAAAAAAATTATAGATAACAATGTTGCCTGGTCTCACATCACTGACTTCTGAAAAAAACACAAGAAGGGACATGCTTTTGTTTCCCCTTTTCACCAGCAATTAGATACCAAGCAGTGCTTCAGATATTTGCCACGGGAGCCAAAGATGCAATATTTGTATGACTTACTGTCAGCAAGAGGCTTCTAAAAATTTGCTCTCTAACCATGCAAGAATCACTATGAAAATCACATTGACAGATGAATTATCACAAATCCAGCTGTGACAGAACAAAATTTATATCCTTAAAATCTCTGATTAAGAAGTTCCCTTCATGAAATTAGAACGATGCAGCATAACTACTCCCACCTAACCAGAGGTGAGAATAATAGTTTCCAGTCAAAAAAACCCCAAAACCCCATCACAAAACCAGAACCAGTCAATCCACAAGGATCTTACAAAGGGTTATTGGAGAATACAGCTTTTTTCACTCTAAATCTCTCTATTTCATTGCCATTGCTAGAGAAATAATTATTAAGTGATGATTAAAGATTACAACAGTATTGCCCATTAGGCAGAAATGACTGCCAATTTACCTCATCTAGAATTAGTGCAATATGTGATTTCTTCAAAAACAAAGTTAAAACTGTTTTTCATATTCGGATGTGCTTTAGTGTATGATTCACCAAAAATGTGCAGGTGGCAAGTAATTTACCTATAAAAATGGAACACAAGGATGCATAGATGCATCTACATGAACATACAACCCTCAAACTGCACATTCCAAAAACAAACTAAAAAGTCAACTGCTTCTCATTATCTCATGATGTGT
Organism: Oriolus oriolus; assembly: GCA_013400235.1. Classification (NCBI taxonomy): domain Eukaryota; kingdom Metazoa; phylum Chordata; class Aves; order Passeriformes; family Corvidae; genus Oriolus; species Oriolus oriolus. The sequence continues at coordinate 39,687 of VXBT01004280.1, read as the reverse complement.
ACCTTAATATGTTTTTCAACACTTTTCACCCTAGAGAAAAGTGTATGTTTGGGAGGGTGTCATTTACATTTATCCTATCAATTTTACCCCATCACACAGTAGTTGCGTCTGATGTATAACTACATTCAGAAGTCATCTAGTTTAAGACAAAGCAACTTTGAAATTAGGCATTTTAAGATTTGAAACTGGAAAAACATCTCATATTGACAGCTATTATGTCTCCAATGAAGTATGATGAACTTGCATAATTCCTTGCTGAAATAAATATTGCTATTTGTGACGTTTTAAAACAGCTGTTCAGCAACTGCAGTAGAACAATGGAATCCCAAACAGACTCATCCATTGATTTCAAAACTTCACATTCACTGTTGCAATTATCACATCTTCACAACCCAGCATCCCAGCTAATCTGAATGCATCTAATTCCATCTCCTGAGTTTTAGGTTGTTTTTACTACTAAAATGTCTATCTCCATTTATATCATATGCTTTTACTACTTAAATGACTCTCAACATACGCACTTTCTGCGCTTAAGGTCACACGCACTTTTAAGGAAAGTACCCTCTCTTTAAAAGACAAGCCAATGAAACCAAGGTGCTTCTGATGTACTAAAACACCACATGAATAGCAGTCAACAAAAAAATCCAATACGTGGCAGATAATGTATTTCTTTGCTTATGACATCTAAGCATATCCTAAAAGTACCTGTAAGTTTTAGATGCTTTAGAAGACGTGGTTTTACTTTTGGATTTCATAGGTTTGATTATCAGATATTTAGACTCCATGTAATTTCAAAAGGCCAACAGTGAGAGAACCAAGGCTCAGGGTGCGCCCAAAAAAAAAAGTGTGCTAGAAGCTAAAGCTGCTGACCTGTTAGCTCCTCTATGGCAGCTACCAATGGTACACTGCTATCCATAACAGCTATGAAAAAACAGGCAGCTTTGTCAAACACTTTTGGTTCAGCAAACCAAAAGTTATGCTAAACTCTTACATCTCCTTGACAAAAAAGTACAGGTTAAGCACAGCGCAGTGACAGGGTATTACCAGTCTTAAAATAATTCGAATTCCATACCAAGTGAAACTGAACCATGAGAAGTCAATCTGAGAAATGGAGAAAGAGAGCAGTGCTGTACCTTTATAGCAAGCCCACCACAAACCTTTCTTTGACACAAATGTTAAAAGTTTCTATTCAACAACTCTGAGTCTTTGACTATTAGTATCACCAATTCTTAACAAAAAACTGAGACATGATACATTACATCAGAGGATATTTAGTGGGTCCTACTTTTAACAATTAAAAGCCACATTTGAGTAAAAAGAAGAGAAAAATCCTTTTAAAAAGGCTGTTAAATTGTTTTAGGAAGAATCTTTCCTTTGATTTCAATTCTAACCTCAGTCACATTAAAGTCTGTAGATTATACAAAAAAGAGCTCAAGGCATGAACTGTAAGAGACTAAAAGCTGCTGGAGAATTCAAATTTCAAATACCTACCTGTCCTTGCTGCAATGAGATGTGTTGCTTTATCAGGATCATCAGCACTCAGTACGAGATTCTTCACAATTTTAGCTCCAAGTGCTGTGGCATGATAGTGTTCTCGTGTCTTTTCAATAGGGAAGTTTGTTGGGTAAAGTCCGCTAAATATTATGGTTACATCTGCCAACACTTTACTTTTTAGTTCTGGTACTATTTTTCTGATGTCTGGAATTTCCTCAATCTCTTTCTTCAGGTATTTATCATACTTTGTGTAATAATCAGTGTGAACTCGCACAAGAATCTCCTCGAGGTATATTAAATGGTCGTCGTCATCTGTATCATCTTCCTCCTCTTCCTCCTCCATGCTCTGGTCTAAGGACTCACCCATTGTAATTCCAGACTGTTCACTAATCTGAGATTCTGTTTCAGCTTCTTTCTTGTCTCCAGACCCATTTCCTAAATCACAAAGGCTTTCCTGTTCACTTTCTTCTTGTGCTTCAAGATCAATTTTGTCCTGGGTATTTTCACTAGGTAACGATTGTGTGTCCCCAGAATGGTTCACCAGACCATCCCTTTTCTCACTCACATCAGTGCAACTCTCCTGCTGCAAATTTTCATCCTGCAGAGGTTGTTTGGACTTCTTCCAACTTCTTTTTTCCTCATTCTCACTATCTGATACAGAAGTGGATGACTTTTTGGTGTCCAATCCGTCATCACTTTCACTGTCACTAGACAGTTCAAAGTCCAAGTCATTTGTTGTCTTCTCTTGCATTTGCTGCTTCTCTGTAACAGTTGTATCAATCTGTTCTGAAAAAATCTGAGATTCTTTTGTATTTGCCAGATCATCAGTGACCTCACTGTCTATTTTGTGATCAGTATTATCATTTAAGGAGTCCTGGACATTGACTTTATCATGAGAGTTCACATCCCCATCAGATGTTTCACTGCTTACAGAAGTACTTCCATTTGCAGTGCAAGTGTCCTTTGGAGTTTTCTTGAGACCATTACTGTGCTCTTCTACACATATAACATTCTTCATTTCTTCAACATCTTTTGCTGAAATCACTGCTGTATCCAATGCTTCGGGTTTTGCAGAGTGGTTTGCTAAGACATGGGCAAGAAAAAAAACATATACCTATTTTCCCTTTTTTTTCTTTTTTTAAGATTAATCAAAATTTAATTTTCTTTGACCTTAAATACAGAGTTTACATATGGACTTAGACTTCATTATGCTTCAAAGTCATTGCTAGGCTTTTCAAAGTTGTTAAAATCCTCTAGGTGTCAATGATTGCTAGAAAGGACTGTCAAACCTAACAAACACTACTTTTGTAAAGAAGCTATATAAGCAGCTTCTTTTTTTTCTTTAAGTCACAGGTCCTAAGTAATTATTTGTTAATTCTGCAAGCATTAAAGGATTTATCCTGTAGCGTAAGTTTTATGATTACATCTTAGAGCAGTGAAAATGAACGGGGGCGGGGGGGAAACAGGGGCAGAATTTGCTTTGTAAGGTCCTAATCTAGAACTACAGTACAAGAACTCCATTTATAAACAGTCATGTCTTTCATATTACCTAATTTTTATAACAAAATAACTATACTTTAGTACTTGAAAAGATATACATATTTTAGCAACACAAAGATGCCTTTCAAGCTCAATTTATGACTGATGGAATGCAAGTAAAAGGGTAATAGAGTCAAAAGCAGAAGAAAAATCTGCTGTGTCTGCAGACGTCTGCAGAAGTAGAGAGACAATTAAAGAAACTGCAGACATCCAAAATCAGGCTACTTTGTCTCCCTTTTGTGTGCATGTTCCTGCCCTGCAAGTAACAATGGGAGTCAAGTGTAGAGGTCCCACATCACAGTGACCTGATTGAGGTAGATCATACAACTCCTATTTTCATATTGGACACTTCTATTTCAACAAGGGGAAGAGATCAATGTTGTAAGTATTAAATTTAAAAAAACCTCCAAACCCTTGGCTAAACTGGAAAAAGCCCAGCAATTCTTTCTTATGACACTGTGTTTCAATTACATTTCGTCCCCAAATAATTACCAATCTAGTTACGTGTACTTTCTAAATCCATTATGTGTATTACATTGCTGAGCCTATTGAACATAAGGTTCTCATGTCAAATGCCAGAACGCCATGTTCAGTAGGTGCTAAAAATTCACACTAATTTTATTAGCATGATTTAGACCAAGAGGCAAGCAGAGATCAACATTCATTTTCAGCAGTGTGTTGAGGCCAGAGTTTATTACCTATTCCTCCAAGTCCCAAAGGCAAGGAAGGGGACTGAAGAGGTGAAAACCTATAGAGAAGAAAAAATCAGCATGTTTTACATGGGAATGTGAAGGAGAAACCGTCACCCTCTACATATTCTTGAACAGTCTGGTGTATTGCCAAATCGGCTCTCAGCCACAACACTTATTAGGACTCCACTTCTGCTCTGGTTGCTGCCAAAAGGAATGCTCTCAATAAGATAAGCTGTACCAAGCTACTCACATTTGTGCTGTCAACTTCAATAGTCTGGGACTGCCCATCTGAGCACAACTGCAATATTAGTAAGACCACCTCAATGACCTATACCAATCATGTTTGAAAAGTGGATGAAGTTATAAACGCGGTTTAAAAAACAATCTAACTACCTTTCTTCTTCATTTGCATTTCTCTTGACCCAGGAGGTGCATTAATATCTCCTATCCCCTGAAAGTATACATATTTCTTCACAGTTATCAAATTGGGTGCAAACTTCCAAACATCCTCTCTATCATCAATGATGCAAACCATGGAATCTCCACATGGAAAGAGATCTCTACGAGACAAAACAGTTGATAAATTAAGACAGTTTTAGAAATTTACATAGCAATGAAAGCAATTTCTGTTGATGCTCTGGTTTATCATGAGCATGTCTACAGACCACGGAACTTACAAAAGGAACTTAGAAAAAGTCAGAAATATTAAAATTATGGAATTCAAAATACAAACTTTGAACAAATTAAAGTTAGTGCAAAAAGGAAACAGCTCTTTTAAAATCTCTGTTGCAAAGGCTAGAAGCAGAAAACAAGAAACTTCTCCAAGACCAAACCATTACAATACCTCAGTCCAGTTTTCACTGGTTTTTGTCAACCAATAGCCCAAAGTTGACTACCACAAGGTCAATACACTAACAATATATAGACAGGAAAAAGATACAAGGAGAGTTTTTAAAGAGTAGATTCACTCAATCCAAGATAAAGGAAACAGAAGTACTAGCATCACCCATCACCTAGTAGGAAGAGGAGGTCGAGTACTTAAGATGCATGTAAAAAACAGAGCAAGAAAAGAAAAAAAGCTTCTCATTTGCTACAGTCAGGTGTGGAGGGGCAATATTTTTTAGTATTTCATAAACCTGGATTAAACATATCTGTCTTAGAAAAAATCTTGGCTCTATACTCTGAAAAAGATCAGAACATGAATTTAGACTAGAATATGAATTTAAGGCTCTAGACGACCTAATTTCAAGAAACACCGGGAACAGAAGGTGCTTTTAGCACATTTGAAAGCCAGAATACTAGGTATTCAATTATGAATTAAACTCAAACTGAGAATTTTGGTTTAATTAAAAAAGCCACAACATACAAGTCATTATATAAGATCAGAAGTGGAAATATGGTTGTTATTACAAGAATAAGAAGTGCAAGTGAAAACATGATGCCATTGCATCACACACTTACTGATCTGCTACCACAGAACCCATTAAGTAGAGGAAATGCCGCAATGCCCAACACCTCAGTTTTACTGACATGGTGTTGATATTGAAGAGGCAGACAAAGAGGGATATAAACACCTGAAGTGCAGAGGGAGTAATTTTTATTTTATTTATCATATTTTCTCTGTTTCTTGTCCTGTTCTGTATAATGCCTAAGACTCATATACATACCTAAGATTCCCAGTTTTAGAAAATGGATCGATACATTCATCCCTTGACAATATCCGATGGGAAAAAAGCTTCTTTTCAGGGTCCAAAAATCCTTTTGGAAGAAGAAATTAAAAAGTTAATGTTCAAGATGTTTGTTCCTTCTTTATGTTTTATATACTTCAACTATTTTAATTTGTACAACAGCAGTTTAACAGACCATTGGATCAAGTATTTGTAGCTAATTCAGCAAGATTAATTTTAAGAATTGCATCTAATTTTCTTTCAAGATGGCAAGAAAACTGAATTTGTGACAGCCAAATAAATAAGGCTGAAAGAGATACAGCAGGTGATAGATACACGATTTTTGCAACGTACACTTATCTCTCTACAGTTGGTTCTTTAAAGCTAAATGCTCTCCTTAACTCATTATGCCTAGGGACTGCAGAGAAGTCTCACAAGAGTCGGCAATGTGCTGCAATACTTAAGCACAGGAGCAAGTTAAGGGACAGTTCCAGCCGGAGCTCTTGCATTTGTAGGTTTTAAGTTGTACCTCTAACAACTACTGCAATACATTTATACATAATTAATATATCCTGGGATTTAAAGAAATATTTAGGCCCAGTTGTAGTAACTTTCCCGACTGCACTCTTTAAAACAAACAAAAAACTAAAAAAAAACCCCAAAACCAAACCAGAAGCTGTACTAGCTGATCTTAAATCAAGATAAAGTGCCATTATTTAGGAAAATGGTGACTTGGATGTACAAACACACATGCACATGCTTCTGAACCTAGTCTCCAATAATGAAGTTCACCTTCATGAGCAGATCACAGCCACGTAATTGCTTAGAAAGAAACTGGCACATTACATGCTAACCTGTATTTTTCATTTTATTGAATTTGTACTGAAGTTAGCAGCAACTTCTCATTGTTCTTATGAATAATACAAGGCAGTCAATACTTACTTGGGAACAATCTTTTCAAGTTTTCCTGTCTTTTATTTTAAATGATGGCCATATTATAGCCAGAAACAGAGTTCAAAATCACTAAAGACTCTATGGACCAACTTTAATTTCTTTCAAGGAGCTCAGATTTGCACAGAACATATGTTCAACTCCTTTTAACAGTCTAGCTCCCAAGAGTACCTTAAGTTGGGACTTCAAAAACAAAGTTTTTAAAAAAATAAAAATAAGTCATCACTTCTGAAAGTTGATCCTGTATGTATTTAATATTAATGAGTAATTGGAATAACTTAAAACCCATAAAAGCAAGAAAATTCTGAGTTAAGGACAGAGGTTCAACCTTAACTCACCCGACTATGCTTAAGAATTGCTGCAAACTCGTAGAATCATCCCCTGTAGTGAGACCCTTGCAGTACCTAGGCATAATGAATTGAGAGAATTAGCTACAAAGATTTATTGCTGTACACACAGATACTTTGACAAACCACAAATGCTCTCACACAAGTTGCTGTTCTCCCCAACAAAATTCTCTTCTACTAATTGCCTGAATACACAGGAACTCTCTACACTAAAATAGACAGAAATGCACTGATTACATGGCAAAACTTCAATGAGGCACTCAGCTGCAATGCTGCTGAGCTAAAACTGTAAGAAAAATGAAGCTGAACTAAAAAAGTCCAAATGCAGAAAGCCTGGCTAGGGATTAGAGTTAAGGTAGCATTCCAAAGCTTCACGGTAATGTTTTGTCTACAAACTAAAAATACACTGAGGATAGAGCTCATCAAAGATTCATCTGCAAAGAAACAAGCCCACCCTAGCAGAGTCCAAAGCAAAGCTAAGCTGATTAACAGCACAAAAAACAGTACTGGTCTTTTTTTAAAAAGTTCTTTCCAGGTCAAACTGTTTAGCTTCTTTTAGATGTTCCCTAGTCAATTAAATCAACATAACAAACAATTTGATGTTTTCACATCTCAGGGAAAGGGCAGGTAACATTTCATTCATCATACATCATTTGTTTTCTTCAGCACACCAGGCACCCACCAAAGCTGCTCTCTCACTCTCCTCTGCAGCTGGACAGGGGAGAGAAAATATAACAAAGGGTTCACGTGTTGCGATAAGGACTGGGAGAATGTTGTGGTGGCTCAGCCCAGCTTTGGGCTGAAAATCAATGAAAGCATTAATTGGGTGGATTTCCCTGCCTGGGACAGTGGGTCCAAGGGCAGGTCTGAGAATGAGACCATGGGTGTCACTCAGTTATAAGTCACAGCCCCTTGGATGCCACTCATGCCCACCTCACCCCCCTCTTCCAGAAGCACCCTGGTTCTGGTTTCAGCTGTTCATTGGTTTTCCCCTTCATGTTTATATATGTCCCTTGTTGAATATGTAATTACTGTCTGGAAAGTTCTGTCTGGTTCTGTACGCCATTGGTTTGCTGTATTTGAACCCTCTCTAATGGCCCTGAGATTGGTTCCCTGTCACCCCATGTCATTCCCTTATTGGTTTATACATTCGTACCTCCCTTCTCCTCCCCTCATATAAAAGCTGCTGTAACCTTTATCCCTTGCTCCTTGTAGCACCTCCCTCTCTGTCTCCCTGTTCTCCTTACCCTGGGTCAGGGAATAAAGACTTAGACTTGCTGCTGCATTGAGTCCCTCTCTTTCCTTCGCCCTCGTCATCGCCCAGCAACCACCGACTGCTGCCAGCCCCTAGCAGGGGGTTCAGAGCAAGCAACTTTCCATCGGCTGCAAGCGGCTGCCTGGACAGGGGACCTGGGTGCTCGCATGGCAAGCCGCTCGCTTGGCTCCCGGGCGGTCAAGCGGTCACCGCAGCAGGTTGGCACCCAATGTGCGGCCCTCTGACCGTCTGTCAGAGGGTCAGCTGGAGTGACCAGGACTGCAAACCGAACTTTCCTCCTATTTGCCCCTGTGCCCCTGTGTGCAGCACGCTGCTTTTTGCGCAGTGGTGCTCCCAGGGAGAGCCGGCAACCCTCGAGAACCCCGAGGATCGGCTCTGAGAAGAGGGACCTGTGCTGTGGATTTACTTTCCCTTGGACCAGTTTTCATATGTGGTGCTGCAGTGTCCGGCGTGTCCTGCAGTAAGTATATTTCCTGGAAAAGGGGCAATTATATTTTAATTTCTTCATTTTCCCAGCGTGGGGTGGAGTTTTTGGTGTGCAGTTTTTTGTTGGTTTTTAAAGAATGGGTTCTAAGCTCTCCACACACCAAAGAGAGGTTTATCTCCAAGTTGTGGGTACCCTACTGGTGGGAGGGAAAAAGTTTTCTAGGGGTTTGGTTAAAAGGTTTGTTTGCTGGCTTTTTGTATACTTCCCTCAAACATCCCCTGAGAGAGTTAAAGATACTAAGTTTTGGAATGGAGTGGGGGCAAAACTGTCCTCTCTCCAAGCCTCAGGGGACATCTCAGTTGCCAAATTTATGCCACTTTTATATTTAATTTGTGAATCCCTAACCCCGAAAGGGAAAAGCACAAGAAGACCAGCTCCTTCTCCCCCAGTTCAAAACCCTAAACCTCCATCCTCTCCCTCTGTTCCTAAACCTTCTTCCCCTAAATTGGAGAAACTGGGAGGTGTAACCTGCCAGTTGGCACAGGAGAGCCACTGTCCTCCTGACCCTCCTCAGTCTCCTCAATACCCTTGCTGGGGTGGGAGTCGCGAACCCACCTCGGACCCTTCCCTAAATCCTTTTTCCAATCCCTCTTTCTCAGTTCTAAGTCCCCAAGTTGAGCCCCAGAATGGCAGCTGTCCTTGTCTTTGTCCTCTACACCCAGTTGTTCCCCAAAATAGAGGTCACCATGTGGTGTCTTCTCCAAACCCCTTTTCTTCTCCCCCAAATCCTTTTCTCCTCTGTTCATCCAACCCCTTCCTGCCCTTCACCCTTTCTCCTCCACCTCTTCTGGCCAGATGTGTTGCCCCTCCCTTGGGATCCACCCACACCTTGGGTTCCGCCCACAACACCGGCTCCTCCCATGACCACTCCCTTTCCTCTCTCGACCCCATCCATCCTCTCTCGGCTCGCGGCTCCCCACGGTCCAACATCTGGTTCCCACGCTCCCTACACAGGATGTGAGGGCCCTGGAACCTGGAAGAGGGGGAAAGCCCTTTTGCTGAGCCAGTATTTTACAACTGGCAAGGCAACAACCCTACAAGGAGGCCCTTTGAAGCACAAAGCATGAAGGATTTGTACCAAGCCCAAAGAGAATTTGGAAGGGAAAGCTCATATTTTAAAACCCTTCTGCGGGAAACCTTTGCTACCACTGTCATGATCCCGGCATGATGTTAAGAACATTTTCTCCTGCCTGTTAACCCCAACTGAATTCAAAATTTGGAATTCAGATTGGAGAAATTATTTAAGTGAGCGTCTTCCAATTCTCCTGCAAGACCAGGCTAATGCAGGGCTTATCATGGATCACCTAACGGGTGAAGGCTTGTTGTCTAAACCCCAAGACCAAGCCCAAGATATGTCCGAGGCAGTTTTAAATGCGGTCAGGGAAGCAGCAGAGCAAACTTTCTTATTTATGCCCCCTAAATCGGCTCCTCAATTGAATTTCGCTCAAATTAAGCAAGGTCCACAAGAACCTTTTGTGGACTTTGTTGGAAAAATTTGTATAGTGGTGGAGAAACAAGTGGAACAAGAGACAGCTAGGGAGCAGGTTACTGCAAGCATTGCAAAAGCTAGTGCAAATGAAACTTGCACTAAAGTTATAATGAGTCTTCCATTTGAGCCTCCACCAACACTAACTCAAATGATCAAAGCATATTCCAATCTGGTTCATATTGGCCATCCATCAAATAAAAAACAAGGGGGAGTTATAGGTGAGGTCAGAGAGGAAACAGTGGCTGTGGAGGAGCAAAAGACCTGGCCATGTTTGCGTTGTGGGAGGAGGAGGCACACAGCACGCTACTGCAAGGCACCTGCGCATGAAGTAAAAGATCCTCCTAAGTTTGTTCCCAAGCATGTTTCCCCAGAACACCAGCACCAGGGAAAATGAGAGACCAGCGCGAGACGGCGCCGCGCCTAGACACAAATAGAGCCGCTGAGACACTGGACTGCAAAACACTTGGACTATGGCTGAGGGTGATCTGTGAGAGGGCCCACCAACTGACCAGCGACAGGTGGACAGTCATCCCAGTCACCATTCAGCCACAGGAAGGTCTTCCAGATTATTTCAATTTATTGATCATCGGGGATATGCAGAGAACACCTGCACGGATTGAGGTTTCTGCCCAGCTCACAGGGGTGGACTCGGGGCGGGGCGGGCTTCATTCTCCTGGCACGGTGTGTCCATCCTCCCCACTTCCTACAGAACCTACAGAAGGGCCAAATCATCACCCAGGCCATAGTGTTGCCAAGGCTTCTGTCAGCTGATGCAGTGACACCAAGCATCTGCTGGACAGAAGTGGTAGGAAGTGACAAGCCTCTGGTGCAATGTCAGCTGCGCCATGGAACAGACAAGGTTAACGTTACTGAGATGATGGACACGGGCGCAGACGTGACAGTCAGCCCTGCTGACAAGTGGCCGTCATGGTGGGAGCTGCAGACTCAAGGCACTGTCTCTGGGATCAGGGGGACACAATTGGCTAGGCAATCAAAAAAGGAAATTCAATTGGAAGGTCCAGACGGATGGGTAACTTCCATCCACCCCTTTGTACTGGACACCAAATTCACGTTGTGGGGGAGAGATGCCATGTCCCAATGGGGCACTACTATTAACATCAGCCCCAACTCTCAAAATTTTTAATTGTGGCCACTGGGGCGAAGCGCGACGCCCAGAAGTTAAATTGGAAAACTGATTCATTCACCCATCTGGACGGACCAGTGGCCGCTAAGAAAAGATAAATTAAAAGCGCTCCACTCACTCGTGGAGGAGCAGTTGGTGAAAGGACACATCAAGCCAACTAACAGCCCCTGGAATTCACCTCTGTTTGTCATCCGTAAGCCAGGGAAGGACAGGTGGTGGCTCCTCCATGACCTGAGGAAAATCAGTGATGTTATTGAGGACATGGGGCCTCTCCAGCTGGGCATGCCATCACCCTCTATGCTCCCACAACACTGGAAGATTGCGGTCTTCGACATCAAAGACTGCTTCTTCCACATTCCCTTCCATCCTGAAGACGCGCCTCGGTTTGCATTCTCGGTTCCTTCCATCAACCGAGAAGCTCCCATGCAGCGCTACCATTGGCAGGTTTTACCCCAGGGCATGAAGAACAGCCCGACCATTTGCCAATGGTATGTTGATAAGATTCTGTCGCCCATCCGTGCCACTGCAGAGAGGGCCATCATCCTTCATTACATGGATAACGTGCTCGTATGCTGCCCCAATGACCGATATTTGGATTGGACTTTGGACTTGGTTATCAAAGTGCTCAAGGCCCAGGGATTTGAGCTACAACCAGACAAGGTTCAGAAGACAAGTCCCTGGAAGTACCTTGGACTCAAAGTTACGGATACCACCATAACACCAACGCCGATAACCATTAAGGACAACCCCTGGATTTTATAAGAACTGCACCAACTTTGTGGCAGCCTGAATTGGGTGAGGCCCTGGTTGGGGCTGACAACAGAGGACTTAGCCCCTCTTTTCAATCTGTTGGGAGGAGGGGGGGACTTGTCATCTCCTAGGTCCCTGATGGCAGAAGCAAGGCAGGCCATTAAGAAGGCAGAAGAGGCAATCTCAAGCAGGCAAGCCCACAGGTATCTCCCTTACCTACTGTTCCAACTTATCATCCTAGGTAAGGCACCACATCTCCACAGCCTCATTTTCCAATGGGACAAGGCGCAGAAGGACTCCCTAGTCATCATCGAGTGGGTGTTCCTTCCGCACCAACCATCCAAAACAATTACAACGCCACAAGAACTGATGGCACAGCTTATCATTAAGGGTAGAGCACAGCTCCGCACCCTGGCTGGGTGTGATTTCTCATGCATTTATCTACCTGTTGTCTCAGATCAATTAGAGCATATGATCCAGACAAATACAAATTTACAATACGCATTGGACAGTTACTCAGGCCAACTTTCTAGCCATCAACCTAAACATAAACTATTCAGTGAGACCTTTATTTTGGTCCCTAAAGAGGTTCAGAGCAGGAGGCCTCTCAAAGGTGCCTTGACGATATTTACGGACGGCTCTGGCAGGACTCACAGGTTGGTGATGACCTGGAGAGATCCTAAGACACAGCAGTGGGAAGCTGATGTCGAGGTGGTCCAAGGGTCACCACAGGTAGCCGAACTGGCAGCCTTTGTCAGGGCGTTTGAGCGGCTCCCTGAACCTTTCAATATGGTCACTGATTCAGCATATGTGGCAAGAGTAACTATGAGAGCAGAAGGAGCTCTCCTAAAAGAAGTTTCCAGCCAGAAAATTTTCAACTTGCTCTTGAAATTAGCATATCTTATTTCCCACCGAGAGCAACCTTCCTTCATTATGCATTGTGAGATCACACACAGACCTCCCAGATTTTATATCAGAAGGCAACCAGAAAGCAGGTGCCCTGGCTGCCCCAGCAGAGCTTGTAAAGCTCCCCTTAGTGTTTGAGCAGGCTAAGATCAGCCACTCCATGTTCTATCAGAACATCACCGCCTCAGTTTGCATGTTCAATCTGTCACGAGCACAGGCGAAGGCGATTGCGGCGACATGCCCCAACTGCCAAAAGTTCCAGCTACCATCACTTGGCAGTGGGGTTAATCCTAGAGGCATTAATAGTGGGGAGGTGTGGCAGATGGATGTGACACATTTCTCCGAGTTTGGTCGGCTGAAATATGTTCACGTATCCATTGATACCTTTTCTGGGGCTATGTACGCCTCCACCCATGCCGGTGGAAAAGCCAAAGACGTACAAAAACACCATGTCCAGGCCTTCGCTGTGCTGGGTGTGCCAAAAGAAATAAAAACTGATAATGGCCCTGCCTACACCTCCAGGGAGTTTGAAAACTTCTGCCAGCAATGGAGATTTTGCCACACCACAGGCATTCCCCATTCCCCAACCGGGCAAGCCATTGTAGAGAGAGCCCACCAAACTCTCAAAAGAGTTCTTTCTCAGCAAAGTGCCACAGACTGCTGTAACTCACCCATCTTCAGGCTGTCCAAAGCCCTGTTTACTATCAACTTTTTGAATGGAACAGAGGAAGATCCAGAGCCACCTATCTATAGACATTTTAACAACGAAGGAAGACAAAAACTAAAAGAGCACCTGCAGGTGCTTGTAAAGGATCCAGAGTCTCAACAAATACAAGTTCCTTATCAGCTTATTACCTGGGGATGAGGATATTGCCAGTGTGCCCACTTTCCAAGAGCTGAAGTAGATTCCGGCTAAATAGGTCAAGCCCTACGTGTGTCCTCGCCCATCAAAGGAGATAACTGCGGTTGCCTGGAAGTGTCGCAGACGTCGCAAAGATGACCCATCCATTGCACTACTGGCCTCAGAAGTTTTTCCATTCACCTGCCATCCCCAAATATAAAAACCCTTTTAAACTGTTTTTCAAGCTAACCCTATTCCTTTTGTTTATGCCTAGACATGGCCTACCCTCCTGCAACCCTGATGGATTCCATCCTGAGAACCAGCCTGAGTCTCCTGTCCTGCATCCAGCTGAGTGGAGCATGGATCATCCCACAGCCGAGATCCAACGTCTGGGCCCTGCTAGCAAAGACCTTCCATCAAGATCACATCTGTCTCAGCTCAGCAGCTCCTGAAAACCTGATGTCGGCCTGCCTGGTGGGGATCCCATTAAATGTCTCTGAATACCCTTCCCCTTTGATTTCTATCCAAAAAGAGATGAACTGGAAGACTCACAGGGTAGCCAGGTCCTTTGTGATGAGGAATGTGAAGGTCCCAGTTAACAACCCTCTGGTCCTCTGGAGGGACTGGGTAAAGGACCTCCCTAAGCTACTCCGGGAGCTGGCCGAGTTTGAACTTATCAGTTCTTCCTTAGCCCCTTTTTGTGTACATTTTCAGTTTATCCCTCCTGTGTTTAAAGAATTATATACATCCCTTGCCCAGCACAAAAAGAAGTACCAAGCCGCCCAGTGGTGCAAAGCCATCACCCACATCAGGATGGCTTCCACCCTGGACTCGATGCCAAAACAACTTCCTAAAGGCATCTTCCTACTTTGCGGCGACCATGCTTGGGCCGGCATCCCCTCTTGCCTTCTCAGAGGGCCATGTACACTTGGGCGGTTGATGCTGTTCACACCCAACATTACCCAAATTAATGATTGGAAAAACAAAACAGAATTGGCACACAAAAAGAGAGAGCTTCATGAATTGGATGAAAACTGTGACTCAGAAATCATTCATTGGTCCCATCTAAAACATTCTGCAGTAACCCTCTTTTTTGCCATGGGTAGCTGCAGCAAAGGCTCTAGGGGAATTGGGCACCCTAGAGTGTTGGGTGGCAAAACAAGCAAATTTGACCTCAACTGCCATCAGTGACCTCCTCGAAGACGAGGAGACTACCAGGAAGGCGACATTGCAGAATAGGGCTGCCATAGATTATCCTCTGCTACTCCACTAGCATCAATGCACGGAATTCGAGGGTCTCTGCTGTTTTAACCTGTCTTCAAAAGCCCTAGACGTCCGCTCCACAATACAGAAGATGCAGGGACTTATCCATCAAATTAAAGAAGAATCAAAAGGCTGGACTGAGGACTTATTCTCTGGATGGGGTCTGTCAGGGTGGTGGGCCTCGGTCATCAAGGACATTTTATCTTTTGCCCTAATTGTGCTCCTCGTGTGTTTCTCCCTTTGTGTTTTTAAAAGGCTTGTTTTCAATCATCTTTTAAAAAATAAAGAAGGGGGAGTGGTTGCGGTGGCTCAGCCCAGCTTTGGGCTGAAAATCAATGAAAGCATTAATTGGGTGGATTTCCCTGCCTGGGACAGTGGGTCCAAGGGCAGGTCTGAGAATGAGACCATGGGTGTCACTCAGTTATAAGTCACAGCCCCTTGGATGCCACTCATGCCCAACTCACCCCCCTCTTCCAGAAGCACCCTTGTTTTTCAGCTGTTCATTGGTTTTCCCCTTCATGTTTATATATGTCCCTTGTTGAATATGTAATTACTGTCTGGAAAGTTCTGTCTGGTTCTGTACGCCATTGGTTTGCTGTATTTGAACCCTCCTTAATGGCCCTGAGATTGGTTCCCTGTCACCCCATGTCATTCCCTTATTGGTTTATACATTCGTACCTCCCTTCTCCTCCCCTCATATAAAAGCTGCTGTAACCTTTACCCCTTGCTCCTTGTAGCACCTCCCTCTCTGTCTCCCTGTTCTCCTTACCCTGGGTCAGGGAATAAAGACTTAGACTTGCTGCTGCATTGAGTCCCTCTCTCTCCTTTGCCCTCGTCGTCACCCAGCAACCACCGACTGCTGCCAGCCCCTAGCAGGGGGTTCAGAGCAAGCAACTTTCCATCGGCTGCAAGCGGCTGCTTGTCCCGAAGTCCTGGGTGCTCACTTGGCTCCCGGGCGGTCAAGCGGTCACCGCTGCAGGAGAGACTGGGACAAACTGAGCTGACAAACTGAGCTTCCATTTAGTAGTGTCATAAATTAGACACTGTGCCAGGTATGCCCCCAAGTTTCTTGAACAAACTGAAGACACGATCATTATCCTTTGCCACATTAGGAAGGACTACCCAGTAGACTCACCTAGCAGATACTATCCCCCCAGTTGTTTGTTTCCCATTCTCTCAGACTGGGTCTTTGAACATAGACTTACCAAGCCATACTGCCTGCTCTTACATAGACTCTCTTAAAAAAGAACGTTTGTAAGTAAGTAAAAACGAAGTTAAAGCCATCAGAAGATACAATGTTGAAAACTAACTCATATTGGGGAAGTCTCAGAGAACAACTGAGTTAAATAGCAATTCCCAGGAGAAGTTATGTAACAGTTGGAACCAACATTAATTTGGAGAAGTCCTTTTATAAATAAAACTAAAATTGAATTTCTGAAGAACCAGGTTACCTTCGGTTCTACTTGAGATTCTACTTTACAGCCCGGAAAGAGCTGTTGACTCAATCTTTCAAAAGCTAGGACAACTTCAGGCACTGGTGATTATACATACATACTGTAATATACTTGCTGTAACAAACCATACATATGAATGCCCTCAACTTGGTCCTACTTTCTAAATTTCATTGTAAATCTGGAGTGATTTCACATTGCTTTATTGTTGCCTAATAGCATCTGAACTCAAAATTCACTATGACATTTTACAACTAGCTTTTAAGCTGATACCAGTTTTAAATACACCAAACTTCTCTTATGCAGAGTAGAAAAAAGAAATTAAGTAACAACTGCCCAAAATAATTATTTAGTAGAAAAATGCTCCAGGGAGCTCTAGATAATAAAATCCAAAGCTCATCTTCATAAACATACAGCCAGATATCACTTTGTAAACATGTCAAAAAGGGTTTAGGATAAATTATTGCAGCAGACATAAATGCTGTTTACAAATATCAGCTAATCCCACTTAACAGCAGGCAAGAGTCAGCTAAGATGAGAAAAAAGGACTGACAAGATGTCATCTCTTTCAAAAAGCCTTCTAAGACATGAAAGGAGCAGCTCAGAGTTCAGAATTTACAAAGAAATATAGGATGTATACAGAGGACCTAAGCAAACAACCTTTTTCTTATGAAAAAGATCCCCAGTATTTTATTACAAGTTCTTTCTTTATGTAACATAGGGATAACAGTAAAATATCAAACTGACAGCTCTGAGAGAAACCACTTAACCAATACTGCCATCAAGTGTTCTCTATATGTATCAGCTATGTGTTTCTCTAGTATTGCATCTTGGCTGCACAGGTGGACAAAAGGCTGTATCCAGTTTGTCCACAGATTTCAGCTGAAACATTCACTTGCAGTTTGAATGCTTTTGATGAGGTTAAGCAGCTTCAGGCAGAAATCCAGAAGTCTGTGGGTGTCAGGAAGCAGCAATACCCTTATTTGCTCATTTGGTGGCTATTTCCTCTATGGAATAAACAGGGTAGCTTGAGTATGGTGACTGCAGTAAGTGTCAGCCTGTGGCAGCACAGAGACTGCAGAGTAATCCACACGGGCTCAGAGATTAAAATGGGCAGAGGACCAAATCACTCACTGAGAGAAGACAGCAGGTAGACATTGTGAGTTAATTACCTCTGCAACTCCTCCCTGACTCTGAAGGACGTTTTCTGACCTCTGCTTTACAGCTTCTGACCTTACGCCAGATCTTGGCACACAGATCCAGGTGAGGAAGACTGCCCCCCCACTTTCTGACTACCACATATTTAAACCTAGTGCAGAAGAAAACTATTTCTCTTTTGCCACAAAAGATAAAAACGCATTCTAAGAAGGATGGAAGGGTACAGAATTGTTAATGCATTAGCAGTACACAACACTTAATCCAACAGCACGACTGACAAAGCTTTAGAAGATTCTTCAAACTGCAGTCAAAGGCTGCGTGACATAGAAACATTAACTTGGATGGGCAGAACAGGACATGCCTCAAACCTTTCAAGGAGAATTAGCTGGAGACCACAAATAAGCATCACATTCTGATTACAGAAATATTGTATGTTGTCACTCAGAAGTCTCTTGCACTTGTCATTGCAAACCTCTTCTATGGCATTTCACATGCATAAATTGTTTGATTATATTTTTTTTTCCTAAGTGCTTTAGAGCTAACTAGGATAGCTAGCTCTCTATTTTGCAATCTTCCTTTCTTGCCAAGAAGTGTGATTACTGGGATGTTGTTGTTCAAAGCACTCCTGGCAATATGACACAAAAAAAAGCAAATGTGAAAGACAACATAGAAAAAAGCTAGGAGACACGGAACAGCAGCATGGATAGTTTGACAATCACAGTCACAACCTAAAATATTGTTAACTATATTGTCTTTGACCAACAGACTTCATAAAGGGAAGTGTGAGGAGAAAATGCTCTTCTGACAGGGAAGACTAAAATTGGCTTTTACTCCATCTTGACAGTTTGAACACATGGTGTCCCTCCTAACACGATTCAGACCCACACACCTTCATAACCGGGGCAGGTTTCTTTTATGCTTCTTGGAAAAAAGAAAATATTTCAGCCAGTGACCTACACAACAGATTACTATTGTCATAATTCAAATACAAGTTTTCACTTTCTAGGAGAAAATATTTTTAAGTTCTTGAGAATATGTGAAAATACTGCTAGATTTCTGTTTTTCATGAAGTAAGTATGCACATCTCAGCACCAGGACACAAACAGAACTAGTGTAAATTGATTTATAGCAGCAGAACTTCCTTTGGTGAAAGGAAACAATGCAGGGGGTGGCATTCCCCACAGGAGGAGATGATGTTCCATTGTTGAGTTTTAGGGAATGGTTACATTAGATTTGTAAGAATCTGTAAGATTTGTAAGTGAAGTGGCAGATCATTTAGAATCCATCAACATAATTTCTTACATAATAAGAAGGCACTAGTTAACAATCTGATTCTCTAACCATCAGTGAAGCAAAGCACATCTGATGGGGGAAAAAAGGGATTATTTCTAAAATTACAGGCTGTAGAGGCACTGCCTTGTAAACAAGCTAAGAATTCTACCTACAGGACTATTTAGGAGGTGGCTTTGCGCAAAACAAGGAACAAATACTTGAAAAGAACTGCATAAAGGAAACTAATTATATGAGTATGAAGGCAGGGTAGGTAAATATTGTTAAATGTAACACACTACTCACCTGCAATTGTATGTGCATACAGTCTGCTGCCAAAAGTAAAAACATGTAATTCATAGAGCTTGGCAATTTTTTCCAGGAATTCCTTACAGTGAGGACGCAAACGTGTGTGCAACATAGGCTCACCTCGACCTAACTGGAAATGAAATATTCCCTAGAAGAAAAAGCATGTTGAATATTATCAAAATAGCAAACAAAAATGCCAGCATTCCAGAACTACCCTCTTCCCTCACTTCAACTTTATTTGGTCCAACTAGACCAAAGCAAGTTTTGGCCACAAGATTATGTGGATGACTAAAATCCAAAGCACATTTTTGCTCTGTGCCAGGCAGTCCAACAATAAGGTTTTCAAATGCAGGAAGCTGTGGCAGTGTGCGACACTGAATTCTCAAAAATAGACTGGGTTGATTTCCCTACCCAAGACAGTGACCCGGAGGGCAAGAGTGGAGAGGAGACTGTGGGTGTAGCCCCAGTCTAAAATCACAACCCATCTAAGTGTCTATCAGTTATTGCACCTGCCCTCTTTTCTAAAGGAGCCCAGAGCCCCAGTTTCCCTATTGGGTATCCCCTTCATGTTTAGGTATTACCCCTGTTCCATATGTAATTCGTGGCTAGAAAGTTCTCTGTTCTTCGGTTGTTCATTGGCTATTTTAAACTGAAACCTCTTCTACAGTACTGCTATTGGTTACCTGCTACCCCATCTTCGTTCCCCCCTCCCTTTTTCCTCCCCCTGCTAGCCGGGGTATAAAACCCCATTTCACGTTGTCAGTTGGCTCTTCGGCTGGCATTCTCCCTTCCTGTCTGTTCCCTCTCGAGGGTGAATAAACTCGGACTGCGTTTGCCCCCAAGAGTCCTTCTCCTCCTTTGCCTCCACCTTGCCGCGCGCTACATCGTACGCTGACTGGCTCAGTGTCCAGCGACCCACGCTTTTCTGCTGGTATTCACTGTCGCCCTCTGGCCATCCGGGCAGGCCAAGAGGTCATCGCGACAGGAAGCTGTACTGCTGAAAAATTTATGACGTAGGTGGCTTTCATTCAAATCTTTACTTATGGCAAACCAATCTGAGAATTTTTTCAAGCTGCTTGTTTCAGAAAAGTTCAGGATCTCACTACAATCAATACCTCTAAGTGAACTTCTGACAGATTCATTTCAATATGCATTGAGCTCAGAAAGTATTGTCTTCATCCAACGAAGTCTATGTGTATGGAAACATAGCATCAGGGAGCAAACCAGGAAGGAAACTTGCAGACAAACATCCCAGTTAAAACCCCAACCCTAAAAACCTCAAAACATTTTTAACAGTATTTTTCTTCAAACCATACCTTTATACATATAGAGGCATAGCCTTTCAGGCACACAAGTTTTTTTAATCTTGAAGTTGAATATTTATGGTTCCCTTTCCTCTTAACTGCAATGTACATTTCTAGCTTGTTTTTTCCTAGCAATTGTGAACATATGTATGCTGAGCCTACTGGACATGCAAGAATGGCAAGAGGAAAGAAAACACCTAAGCAATCACAATTTGCGTGATATTGATGTTTGAGTTTGCATCCTCTTGTTCAAGACACTACACATTTCAACATGTTTCTTGTTTTACAGCTTCCAAATTAGAAATGTTACAAAGCAAATATCCTTTGTCAGTTCAACAGCAAGTGTTTCATGAAGAAATTAAACAGCAACACACAACCTCTCCCGTCCTCACTCCCCCCTCCAAAGATTTAAAAAAAAATCACTACACATACTCATGGAATGACAGACATAGCAACACACAGGATTGCTCAAAAAGCGACTTTGAACAGTAATTCACTGTATCTGCCTCAGACTTGGAGGGAAAATAGTCTCATTACTGAGTACTCAGCTTGTGAATTGCAGAGGAAGGAAAGCAGAGATTAAAAATAGCTACCCAAAACATCTCTCAAAGTGATTAGAAAGGAAGAGAGCAGGAAAACATGAATGGAAGAAAGAAAAATGTCAATTTAACTGTAGAGAAAAAGGAACATATTACAGAAGACTTGTATTTTCTTTATTCTTCAACTACAATTCTACCTAACCACAGAATGCTCTTTTAAAGAGCATTTCATTTAAATATTGTTAGAAACATTCCTGTAACTGTTAAACATTCCTGTGTTTTTACATTGGCTTGCAAGTTAACCCCGAATACCTTATTGGACATTTGCTGGCAGTGCTGTTCTGTAGTATGGATCAATGTCTGGTCCAAATCTACCATGAGCACCAGTTTTCTATTTCGATGTAGTCGCTGCTGATCTTCTCTTCCCAGTTGCTCAGCTTGCTGGAACAGAAACATTCACTGCTAAGCTTAGGTTCATAGAAATAAACTAGGTTTATTGCCTTTTGTGTATTGTAAAAGTGAGAAGCACTTCTGCTACAAACTAACTGCACAAGAAATGACACCTCAGCATAACTGTAGCCATGGCAGCTGTGGAGCAATTTTTTTACAGAAAAAAAAATTCTTCTTAAAGTCTACTCTCAGATCTCTGTGACACTATTAACTCTTGAAATTCATAAACTCAACACAAAACTCTCAAATTCAACAAATAAGTAACCACTGATTTAATTTAAGGCCCAGTGTCTTGACAGGAAATAGCAGTAGCTTTGAACACAAAGGAAAATTCATCTGTAGGTCTGAGAACTTTTGACTGCTATGTCCAGCAATTTTGCATCATAAAGGACAATACGTCTGACAACCCTGCACCGAGTATAAAACCGAAGCTGCTGGTGACAGAAATGATACCTGTCAACTTCAGATTACAGAATGTATGCCTTCAGATGTAAATAGTTAAGATTATGCAGTTCCACATGGGCACTGACAACAAAGACTTTATAATCCAGTAAACATGAGTGAAGTTTACTCCTCTTGCACATATTTACAAACTTTTCAAGTACCACGTGAAGCTCTGTGTTCACCTGATCACTTCTGATAGCAAGTTGCAGTGTTACCCTCAAGACAGCTGAGCTTAAAAGTAAAGTTAGAGCACTACGAAGCAGCAAGGATTAAGTGCAAACTGCCCTTTGAAACACTCCTCTACAATGGGGACACCTCTGGCTGCTTACATCTTCACAGTTCCTCTCATTGGTGTTTATTGAAGAATTACCAGGAGAAAAATAAAATCAAGTAGCAACATAAAAAAGTAAAAACAGATCAGGTCGACAAAGAAGATAAACAGAATGTTTATCTTCAAAATAAACATGCTCTTTCTCCCTACACAAACTGAGGGATAAACAAGCATATTCTGATAACTCAGATGAATATTTGAAATATTCACGAATTCAGAATATTTGGAATATCTGAAAAATAATGAAATAACTTTACCATACAGGTAAGCTGCAGACAAACTAGCTTCACTATATCTAGTGGGTCAGTTTTAAGGTGAAGGTTAAAGCTAGTTTTCAGAGACATTGCAAGCTTTGAACAGATTTCAGCTAATGAAACTTTTCACTAACTGCTCACTCTTAGTGACAAAAATGTTCAACTAGTAAGTTTACAGGCTGCTGTCAAAGTGCCATCTCTTCAGTACGTGGCTCTAAAAAAACCAGCATAAAATCTGATAAAAATCAATTTACACTACAATAAACTCAAAAAAGCCTCGGGCTACTAATATTCAACCAAATTCCTCTTCAAGAAGAAGCCAAACTTCCTGTACACAACATTTAAGAAACTACTATAATTAAGTTTCTCAACTGTGGAGCTACTGTGAAAGGTGGGAACAAAGAAAGCATGATGGTACTTACCTCAGAGCTAACTTTCAGTTCTGGGACACTGTGAACCATTGATACAGTTGCTGTGGATAACGGCATGCTCTGTTTTCCGTTCTTGCTTCGTATCCTAATCACATAGGGAAAAGCAGCATCGCATGAGAGTAATAGTTTAGTGAAATGTTAAATAAAATCTGTAGTCTCATACTAATCACCACCAAAATTTCATTAAAAAGAGCTATTTTAACTAACACACTTTCAAATTCTTGCTAATGCAAGTTACTAGACAAAACAGATAGAGATCAAAGAAGCTCAGCAGAAAAAGACCTGCAAAAAGTCACTGTAATAAGTTATACTTCTGTACAATTATTTCATGACACACAACACTAAGATGAAACACATCTAAGTATTGATTTGCATCAAAAAACAAGGTATAAACTAGGTATAACTACCAAACCACTCAAATTTAAAACTATTCTGATTATTTTTCTTTTTTTTTTGCAATCACTCAGCATGCAATTATACGCTTTTTTCCAAAAAAGAGTATAAAAAGAGTATAAGAGTATGAAAAATTAAAGCAAAGCTCAGGCAAAGTTACTCTCTGCCCACAGAGTGACTTACAGGTAGGTAAGGACAGGTAAGGACTGCTGCTTCAAAAATACCATTGAAAAAATATTCCCATACATGCTCTTCCCATTGGCACAAACAGAGTGAAGAACTCTTCGTACACTTGTGTTTTTTATGTGTGTATTGTACACACAGCCCTACTGGTACACAGGTGCATGCATATACAGAAACCAATACAGAGTAGGTGTCACTCTTGTGTGCACACATATTTATGACAGAGTGTGTGAGTGCACATACAAGTACGAAATTGCTTGAAAACTGACCAAGCAACCCTGTATAGGATCCCTTTCACTAGCTTACAGCTTATATCAATCAATTTATTGGGAATTCTGACATCTAACTGATGATTCACCAATATTAAAATATACTACCATACAAATTTTGTCCTAGGTGACACATGCACATGTTTTAATTCTCTCATGTACCAGTCCTATTAAGGACAAGGTTTGGTATCAGATCCAGAACAAGAGTTAAACCAGATTTCACTTTCTGACAAGCAAACTTCTGAGAAACAACTGTACTGAGCTGAGCTCAGGCAGACACAACCACAGACAGGTATCTTTCACTGTACCATAGTGCATGGCAGCACTGATGTTCAGGAACAAAAGGTATTATTTGGTCTAAAGTTTACATGTATATTTTAGCATCTTACATCCTTTGCTTCAGAGTTCAGAAAACCTCATATATAACCCTGAGAGGCATTTTAAATGAACCTTTAAAAATTATTAACTGTTTTCAGACATTAGTTGAATGACTACTAAGAACGCTGTACTTGCTTTTCTCCAAGCAAGAAAAGCATCAATGCTTTGGAATTGCCTTCTGATGAAGGCTCAGCAGACATAATGCAATATTTCAGATATATAAGCTATTTTGTATAAAATGAAGACACATACATAAGACATAATAAGAAGTATTAAGTGAAAAAAACTTAATTCGCTGGATACCTTGAATTTTTCTGGATTTTTCATGAAACGATAGCAGTAGAGCAATATTTAGATCTGACTGTATTCAAACCTCAAATCAAATATTCATTCAGGACAGACAAAGCCCTATTCATTATTATCCTAACTTTGCTAGGTTTGCCAAATAATGCTTGTTTAAAAAATATTAACCTTCAACTTTAAATAAAAAGTTATATCCAAACATTAACCAGGCTACTTCTTGTATAGTACTCTCAATATTCAGTCCACTTGCACTAGTTTGTGGGATAATGTTCACAAAATAATTCTTAACAATGAGCATAAATTAAGATGAAAGCAAAGTATTTCCAGCCAAATGAAATGGGTATGCAACATTAATTTATAAAATCCAGGCAACTATACAGCCTGTTTTGGAACAGCTGTTGAATTAGTAATTTGATATGCATAAGAAACATACTCTTTACCAAGCAATGAGACAGAGCAAAGGAGAAATACAATCATCTTTTGAATTTGCTTTCTTTTTCGCCTAAGGCTTAAATTCCTTCAGTTCCATGGCAGAACATTTCACAAAAAACTGAAAACAGTTAAGAAGCCTTAAATTGAAAGCACTGGAGACAAGCTAGCTCCCATTCAGACACAGTACAAATGAAGCAAGGTTGTATGAATGAGACTGCTATTACCTCTCAGCTATTTGCTCCTGCACACAAAAAGCTTTCAGGTTTACTAAGCCACTGACACACCTGACAAGTCTCAGTCTCAGTGGTGAGTACATGGAAAGCAATGTGTGATGAGAATTTACCTCTCTACACATGCTCCTTGCATTTTCTACCTAAGTTACCCAACATCATCTCCACAAAAAAAGAGCATACAGTTCTTAAATCCTAAATGAGTGGAGACCTCAGAGCAGCCTTCCAGTACCTGAAGGGCCTAAAAGAGACCTGGAGAGGAACTATTTACAAGGGCATGTAGAGACAGGACAATGGTGAACAGCTTTGAATGAAAAAAGTGTAGGTTTCATCAGCTCTAAGGATAAAATTGTTCTCTGTGAGAGTGGTGAGGCACTGGAACAGCTTACCCAGAGAAGCTGCAGATGCCCCATCCCTGGAAGTGTTTAAAGCCAGACTGGATGGGACCCTGAGCAACTTGGTCTAGTGGAAGATATCCCTCCTCATGGCAAGGGGGTTGGAACTAGATGACCTCCAAGTCCCTTCCAGCTCAGGATATTTTATGACTATATTAGACAAGAGAAGGAAGAACTTGAATCCCTAATCAGAAGCAACAAGAAGTTGGAAAAAAGAGCTGACAGTACTTACTGAGTTAAATCCTGGCCACATTCTGCACACAAGCCTTTCATAACAACAGGATGGCTGCATCCTTCCAGTCTCACCAAGACAGTCCTGAAAAAGATGTAGGCATTCCATTTACAGCAGGTAGATTACAGACATGTATATTAGTAAGCCACAAATTGAATGAATTCGAAGAATAAATTCTGGTTATGACCTGAGTGTCAGCCCCTTAGGATATATGCTTTTGCCACAACATGCCGAAAAGCACAACCACCTAAATTTTCAAATTATTAATTTTCACAACTTTAAAAGTCACTGAATCATATACTAAGGTCAGTTTCTAACCATAGTTTAGCAAGGAAGTTCGATGAGAATGAGTACTGTTTGTTCAGAAACAGTTTACATTCACTCAGATACAACTCCTCATTAATACCCTACTGAACTACACAGTAATGAAAACCAAATGTGGAAACTTCAACATCACAGAACAGCTCAGATTCTCTTCTTTAAAATCCCTGAGTGCAACCATTAAACTAACACTGCCAAGCCCACCACTAAACTCACACTAAGCACCACATCTGCATGTCTTAAATTTGTCCAGGGATGGTGTCTTGACCCTGTCCCCAGGCAGCCCATTCCAATGCCTGACAACCCTTACTGTGAAGACATTTCTCTTCATATCCAGTATAAACCACCTCTAGCACAACTTGAGGTCATTTCCTCTCATCCTATTGCTTGATACTTGGAAGATGCAACTCCCACCTGGCTACACCCTCCTTTCAGGCAGTTGCAGAGTGGTAAGGTCCCTCCTTGAACCTCCTTTTCTCCAGACTGAACACCCCCAGCTCCCTCAGCTGCTACTCATCAGACTTGTGCTCCAGATCCTTCACCAGCTTCACTGCCCTTCTCTGGACATGCTCCAGGACTTCAATGTCCTTTTTGTACTGAGACATGCAAAATTTAACCCAGGATTTGAGGTGTAGACTCAACAGTGGCAAACACAGCGGCAGACGAGGTCTATACCAAACTCAGTTGATTATTTTCATGGTAGACATATATTGCTTCAATCTTCTCATAAAAATATTTTAATTTCTGATCCTTAAGCCTTCAATCAACACATCTTAAAATAAAGACATAGAAAAAGATATTTTATCCTTTCTTTTAAACAATGGCTAAACCAAACCAGAAATTAGAGCTGGAAACAGAAAAGTACAACATTCACTATTACAAACTGTTTAGAAGACACACTCTGCTTTTCAGTTGAATAGTCCAACTAAGTATTCCTCATCCAGTTACCAAAATTCCAGGTCTTGGAAATATTATTATTTATTTTCTCTCAAATGCTTAACAGCTACTATAAGAGACTTGTTTTCTTCAATACAGTTGGAGGAACTGATCTTTCAGACCTATTTTTAAAAAATATTACTAAGTAGATATAGTTTAGCTACTATAACATTTCATCAACTCTGTGATAATGAGCTACAGCGTCTCCCTAATATTTAAAAAAAATTAAAAGGTCAAGCAGCTAAAAAATCCCAACCAAAAAGCAAAAAACAACAAAACCCGAGCTCTTTCGTAAACTAGCTGTAGCGTTTTAAGTGTGGCTTCAAACCTGTGCTGCAATAAGCAGACTGCAACAGGAAGAAAACTGTTTTGCATGCTCAAATCTTGCATTCGTAAATCTGACTACTAAGTGTTCAGGAATTCCAAGCAGAAATCCACTTTCTAAATAATACCTGCAACTGCTTACTTGCAGCATGTCCCTTGTTCTTCAACAACCAGAAGAATGATGACTCCACTAACAAAACTGCAGCTTGTGCCCACAATGAGGATTATTTTCCTCTTTGAGAGCAAGAACAAGATGCAGGCCCGTTTTATTTCAAGAGAAGTCTTCACAAGGCATCATATTACCAGTATTCCCAAAGTGCAGATCTATGCCCTTCTTACCAGCAGACATTATCTGCTTGGAAATTACACCTCCTCTTCCTGTGTAGGCATCTTAGATCTCTTTTTAAACATGCTAAGTCTTTCACTGAAAACAAATAATCAGTCTGAGCTTAAAAGAACTGCACAAGATAAAGTATTTTTGTGGTCCTTCACTAGTGGCAATTCACTGTGTGATCATGTCACAGATTTCACAGAATTTAGGTCTCCTCTCATTCCCCTATGTTTGCATTATTTAATTTGACTCCTCTCCCCACTCCCTCTGACAATATGTCTATCTTGCTGTCTTTTACATTGATTCACTGCTAAGCTCCTTTTCAGGCTACCAACTCACACTAATGACCGTGTCAGAATTTTTCATCCTCACCACATGCTCAGTGTATTAATTACAAATTACAGACACACCTAAAAGGCCAAAAACCCACCCCATGGTATAAACTATAGAAACATGCTTAAGAGATTGCACTGACTGAGTTTATACCCTAAATGAATTGGTTTTCAACAGTTGAGGAGAAAAAAGCCTTTCAATGCCAGCTCAGAAGCCACAATATCCCTAGACATTCTCTACTTTGCAGTCAAGGTAACCTCACACTCCAGGTATGCAAAAGGAGAAGTTGGCATACTCCTGGGCTGAGGTGCGATTCAAAATTGGACATGCAAGATCAAAGATTTTTATTAGAAAATTAGAGTTCTAAATTATTCATTGATACTGTTACTAAAAATTCTCATCAAGCATGACCACTAAATAGCAGTTTTGCCCCAGCAAAATCTAAACATAACCAGAACTCCTGGCCACACTTAGATGCGCAGGAGATAAAAAGTACATAATACCAAGTCCTCTGTCATACTGTTCTCTGTGATGTTTAACTCAAAGGACAGAGGAAGAACTCCAGAGCCCCGATAAACTTCTGAGCAACACACAACCAAATGGTCAAGTTTCAGTTACAACTGTCAGGATTCTTAGGCAGACTTCTCTCAGGGAAAAAGCCCAACACTGCTTAGTGCTGCAGAAAGCAAGCCTGAACTCTACTAATGCCTAGGCATAGTTAAATTTTAGCACATGTGCTTTAATTACTAAGAAGAAACAAACACAGACCTCAAGTAGAATGACTTTTGTTCATTTCATACCTGGAAGCTCTCCTTTTACTGTTGAAGTGAGGGATTTTCAAAATGTAATGAACAAGATCGAAGCCAGTTATCAGAGAAAAGTGAGCTGAATCAAAGCATGCATGTCTGGTTCTAAATGGCTGCATATACCAAACATGGGTTCAGGTTTCTGCCTCTTCTCTTCTCCAGGTCGTAAGTGAAACCCACTTAAAAGAACAGAGCCTTTCTCTACTCCATTGCTGCAAAGAATAAACAGATTCCCCATCCCATCCCCTTCCAAATATGAGGAATTACAGCCCACTTTACAGCTGGCAACATTAACAGCATCTTCATCTTCTTCAGCACCCACGTGGTGATAACCAGAGCTCAACTGGCTACTTCAACAATAGCATTCCAAGGAAAACGCCACAAAAGATGTAAAATCTTTTTCTAGTTTTACAAACTGTCCCAACCGTGCAGATGAGCTGGGTGAAGCAACTGGGTAAGAACCACTGGGACATGACAAGCACACTTTTGGGCAACTGTGAAGGTGGTAGATCAATCCAATACCCAGCCTGATAGCTAAATGACTGTAAGGGAACCACAAACTACCTACATTATCTCTTTGGTACAATGAAACTTGAACTAGTAAATAAGGAAACCCACTCTGGGTCCTTTATTCACATTCCTTCCAGATGTGCTTGTAAACAACAGAGAAATCAGGTGTGTCATTAAAGCAAAATTTTATTTTTTGTGGCCACAATCATGAATAGGAACAGACATTTACCAACAGTCTCAGGATGCAGGTGATCATAAGGTCACCACCGTTCTCCCAGGACTTCAACACTTACATCCTGTTTCTAAACTAAGTCTTTTAATAATATCTTCTTTAAGTCAGCAGTATGGGAAAGAAAAAAAAAAAAAGGGAAAGGTTTCATGAAATCCAATATGAGCGTTTTGCTTTTATTAACAGAGGAAGTCAATGCCTGTGCTAATCCTAAGGCCTGGTCATTATTGCTGACTCCAAATAGAAGAACTTTGTATCAAGAATAACCATGGCACTTGTTCCTGGTACCTTAATTACACTGGAAAGCCAAAACAGAGTTCTCATGTCAACTCCTCAGTTGTAGCAACCAATTTACCAAATCACTGAAGGGAACCCACTGCAAACAAAAAGTAATCCACTAAAGGTTTTATTATTACTTAATTTTTTTTGGTCTGTTGGTTGTTTTTTTAAAGCATGATCTAACACTTCAAGCAGCAAGTGCCAGAGTTACAGGAGAACAGAAACAAAAACTTCTTGAGATGATTTCTTCCACGATAAGTTAACTACCTGCACCAGGAGGGGCTGGCCAGCTGCAGCACCTGAGTACAATGGCCATGAGATCTCTTTGTAGATGTCTTCAGCAAAGCTTTGTATCTTAAGGATACTCAGCATAACACAGGAATAGAGAGGTTCCCTCTGTTACACAGAACTAGTCTAACCTGACTGTACATTAGCCATGGCCTTCTATAACAGCTTGGCTTCACTTCCAGAGGCAACTGCTCCAATGACATGCTGCCAGAGAAAGGCAATGGCCTACTTTCTTTACTCCCCACCCTCACGTTTTCTCTCAAAGGCCACCCCCTCCTCTGGCATTTCCAGAAAGGATTATTTCAGTACACTGCAAGATAGAACTCACCAGTCCTAACAAAGTTTTCTGCTGGTTTTAGAATCAAGCAGCTGATAAGAGCAGTCCAGCAAGGGTGACTGATCAAAGCTGCAAATGTTTTACAAACAGGGCTAAGACTGGGAAAAGACAGACACAGTTTGAACAACTCACATTTTCTCTCCACAGTAACCAGGCTACTTTGTTAGCATTTATCTTGCCTATCTGTCAAGACTAGCTTGGACAACTCCAAGTCATGGAAACAAAAGTTTCATTTATCATCTGTTTCAAGGTACCATGCATTAGCATTGAAAATACAGCGCAATACAGCATACATTTACGAGATGAAGCTGCTGCCCTGCACTGACTTGTATCTCATGCGAGTGTCGGCAGCCAAGCAATTGCTGGGTTTCCTCAGATCTGTTTGGTATAAAGAGTGACATCAAATACCGCAAGAAAAACACAGACCAAGTTGTCACTGTGATTGCTTAAACTTGCTGTTCTCAATCTGATGCCATATGCCCTTCCAGTTAGCATTAGAAGATGTCTAAGTACCAACGCAGCAAAAGGAGATGCTGGTGTGCGAGTGAACAGAAGTCACCGCACCAATTCTGCAGAAGGCTCAAGGGGGTGTTACAGGCAAACTGTCAAGGGGTAAAAATACCAGATGAACACATCTTCAGATCAATGATTATTAATACCAACCATTACTGAATCAACCAACCGATCTAGAACAAATATGAGCACAAAATCTTTCAGTTGTCAGATGAAGTTATATTCAACCTAAAGCCTGCTTCTACAGTTTCATTAGTCAGATTTCTGAAACACTGACATTTTCGTTTGCTTATACCAGAACAGTATTTTGTGGTGTGTGTCCACAGCATTCAGAACCACTCCTAAGAGCACTTAAGACCAATTTACGTCAAACCACAGCCTTTGTAATATACGACTCCAGTTTTGTAGCAATGATTTTTTCAAAGCCTGAATCACCTTGGTCTCGCCATGTAACAGTACTTAACAAAAGGATTTATATATTTATTTAACCCTCATTAATATCTGTGAGGAAGCTGAGAGAGTCCTTGAATAATTGATTAAAAATACCAAGGATTCACAAGGACACGTGGCCCTTGTTGCTACAGGCAACATGTGGCCTACAGCCTCTTCAAGGTGTTGGCGGAAACATGTCTCATCAGCCCACTACAGCAGCCACTTGACTCACACTCAAGGACAGCAAACACAGACAGCTGTATTTCAAATTTGCATGAGTCCCAAAGGCCTCACCCAAACAAGTCAGGCCTTTTGACAAAATCCCCCAGAGCCCAAACAAATCCCCATGCCCTACCTAGACAACTACGTAACAACTGCTGTGAGCAGTAGCTCACAGAAAGCACAGTTCACACTTCATGGCATCATCTCAGTTCTCCAAAGCTAATGAGGAAATTAAGGGTCTTGAGATTATTTTTCCTCTGTTACATACAGACTCTTAACAGCTATGAGTTAAAGTGCTGTGAACTTTCTTCTTCTACTTTTCAGGCAAAATACCTACTTAGGTTTGAACTAAGGTCATGAATGCTAAGAGAAACACAGGCCCAGAGTTTATGGGTTTTATTTATAATCCAAAAACCATCTTAAGCTTGAAGTAAGTCTATTTCCATGATTTGCAAGGCTTTACATATTTCCATTTACTTCTGGAGAAGAGTTTGCATTGCAAGTAAGGAGGTAACCCTTTCACCTTCTATGCAGACAGATGTCTGTGAACAGCTTCCTGCATGTTTCAAACAACTACTGCTAAGAGTTAACAATGTATAATAAAAGCAAATGGGCTTGCAGTGCCCTTTGCATAAGATCTAGTAAATCTTTCAAATATTATTTACAATGTGTTTTTTATTTTATTTAGAACATTTTAAACCCAAAGTATTATTATTTAGGAGAATTCAAAACTATTTTTTTTTAAAAGGGAAAAGGTAAAAATACAGTTCTCCATGCTTTTATGTAGAACCCCTTCAAAACAATGAAATTCACACAGAATGAATCCAGAAGTGGAAAGATGCAAGCTTGTAACTCTATAACTCGTTTCTTTAGCATTAAGTACTTCTAATAATCACAGAAGAAAACAGGCTGTCATATCTCAGTAATTCACTAAAGCAATAAACAGTTCTGCAGCCCACTTCCTCCATTATTGCTGTCAACCATTGACATTACTTTTACGCATTTGCTTTTTTATTGCCACTTCTCTGACTGCAGCTGTAGTCATGCAGCAGTTCCCAAATACTTGCTGCAAAACTCTGCCTGAGAGTTGAGGAATATCCATCCGACAGCAGGATCAATCCAAATCTATGCATAGGAAATAAAAACATGCGATGAACACTGGCAAAATAAGTGGCACTTATTCAAAAAGTTGAAGTGACTGAGTAGTGACTGTACAGCCTTCTAATTGACAGAACAATAATTAACCGAAACCTGCAGTTTTCTCAAACCACACTTCAACTTTCACATCAGTTACTAAAGAATGGTACTCGCAGATGAACTGCTGCAAATCCAGGCGACAACAGTCTTGGACTAATCCCACCTGTGACTCATTTTTGGTTTTTTCAGGCATATACCTCTCCTTCAGGTAAAGGCACATAATTCCCCCTTATCTCAGACCAACTTACCACTGCATTCCCCCTATGCCCAGTCAAGAGCACCCGTAATTACCAGAACAAATCTGGTTTGCCTCCTGCACCTGTAGGCTCACATCTAGAGAAACAGCAACAGATGGACACCAAAACAGCCTGGACACCAAAGCAGAGAAAAGTGACTGAGAAAGAGAATGTTTCAAACACACACACACGCACAGCTGACATCAAAGCTATAAACATGGGCTTTGCTTCCTCCTGTGCAAAGAAATCTGGGAGGATCCTGTGATCTCTCCCCCTCTGCCTTGGAAAGCTGCATCTATTAACAGAATATTACACCTTCTCCAAATATTTTATCACCTTCCCCACTGAAACCACGCACTTAGGCAACCACAGTCCCTTTGTCTGTTACTTCCAAATAACAAATTAAACGGGAAGAGGCTTACTGCAGGATGCACAATCCTCAAGTCTAACAGCTTCCTCTCATCCCTTCCCTTTTTAGATACTGTGGCAAACTTATCTGGACACAACATCCTGAGTGCTTTCCTCTGGGACTTACTGTTACACCAAATGAAAACACACAGGAAAAATTAACAACTCTTAACACCCTTAAGAGCAATTATGATCCAGACTGTCATAAGTTACACCACAATGTTCAAACAAGGAGCAGTAGTGCCATGTTTAACAACAACCATATGACAGCAACAGCATCACGTGAGCCCAGAAACCTGACACACTCTGAAAGCAGGGGACAGCAGCTTAGAAAGCTGCCCAGCTTATACAGGGTAAGTGTGATAAATAGCTGTTAAATTAATGAAGTTCTCTTCTTGAGCAATGCTTTCCTTGGCTAGGACCACTTGCCCCCCGGCCCATCTGTGAATGGGAATCCACAGCATTCACTCCATTAAGCTTGAACCAAGACCATTTGCCTTTCACATCTTTTCAAATGCTGTGAAGTCTTAGACGTAATTTTTAAAGTAGGAAGCACTAAAAAACAAAGAAAGACGCATTGTTCAATTCTACTGTGTCGAAATCACTGCCTTATGCTACAGTTTTTCTCAAAACACCTGTAGAAAATAAATTTTGATTTTATTTTTTAAGATATTAGTGCAATAGTGACCTGGCAATATCGCAATTCTTGCCCAAAAAAAGGGAGCAAAACTGGGGGACCTTTCCATCTTACAAAGTCTTTTGAAGACTAGTAGTCTCTACTGTTGGTGACCGTTCTATCCTTCCCCTATTTCCAATTCCATAGGTCTAACTTCAGCAAAACCAGACCTAGACAAAAAATATAATCAAGATCATTGAACTGTAAACTGTAACGCATTACCTGCTCTCCAGGAAGTCACTTCATGCTCCCTTATATG
The DNA here is from genome assembly GCA_013400235.1 of Oriolus oriolus. Taxonomy (NCBI): domain Eukaryota; kingdom Metazoa; phylum Chordata; class Aves; order Passeriformes; family Corvidae; genus Oriolus; species Oriolus oriolus. Next base: position 5,449 of record VXBT01004280.1, on the reverse strand, counting down.
CTTTAAAAGGCAACTACTGCCAATTGAGCTATCCATATATGGTAGAAGACTTTAAATTAACCTTTAATATTTTTAACTACAGAAAACAGATATCCATAAGAATATTTCATAAGTGACAATTTACAATGAATTGTCTATTACCATTTTCTAAAAGAGGTCCCAAAAATTAAAGGCTGGCAGCTCGTTACTAAGCCTTGAGGCTAGTATGTCCCATCTACAAATATTTTTATGTATCATTGTTAATGTTTAAGATATTGCAATACCATCACCCCATATTCACTTTTATTTAGCGAGTTCAAATGTTGTGTTAGCCATTTACCTAAGGGGAGTCTTCCACTAGGTAAATTTGACTTTGAAAATTAAAGCAGCTGCGATCCCTGTTAAGGCAAGCCCCTAAGTTAACACCAAACACGCAGTCATCAAATCAGAAAGGTCCAAGTAGGCATGCAAGTTGTACTACTGAGATTGCTCAAGAGAAAAAAAACTCTTTGGGTCAAGACAATCTTTCAGTACAATTCAAAGCTAAAGTCTTGAGGCTCCCTTCCTTCCTCACTTTTCCAATCCTTCCCAGTTCAAATGGCTACTTATTTTGCAAAAGAAAAATTAACGGTCTCATTTCAGTTCTACCATTAGAATTTTTGTCCATACATTTTCTCTTCAGAAGAGAACAACTACAGGAAACCACGTGGGAGTTGCTAAGAAGAAACAACATGCACATTTGCCTTTGAAAAAGACAGGTTTTCTAAACAACTCTACTATTAAAGCAAAGCTCAAAAATACCCTAAAGAAACTAGACAGCAATAACTAAAAAAGAAAATCCATTACCATTTAGGTAAAAATACAATCTATTTCCAGCACAGACATCTACAAACCAACATTTTTTAAAAACTGCTATAACCTGCTGGTAGTTCTACAATGGGATGCGTAAAACAGCACGATGAGCTATCTCATTCTGTCTGCTGGCCCATACACTCACATACAGCAGAAAGTCCTTGAGCAACTCATAGTACAAACTAAAAGAGTAGAAAATCCCCTGGTTTAGAAGAAACCTTGTAAAAATAAGAATGTTACTAAAGACTATCATACAAAATGCCATATGAAACATAAACAACCTTAAAAATGTTATTACCCAGTGTTGACATGCCATTTATTCCCACGATGAATCTACTGGCATTTACACAATCACTTTGATCTGACCTACATATGGGCTACTGGTGAAAGGATAAATTGCTCCCCCTTTCCCTACACCACACTCCTGTTGCAGCGACTGAACAAAATGAGGGAATTGATTACTATGGACCATTTTACAGGAGGTCGGGTGGGAAGGACAGAAAGAAGAAAAAGATAAGAAACCAAGCCATCTACATGATTTCCAACACCCTACTCAATGCAAGCTGAATGCACTCAAGTTGGAGCATCCCTTCCAGCCAACTCTCCTATTAGCCTGAAGCGATCAGGAAACCATGGTCTAAGAAAGCCATACAGAGAAAAACTGCATACACAAGGCTGCTACAACCACACTACTGGTAAATTCCAAGCCTGATGCCTGTTTCCAACCAAACCTGACTAAGCAGCTTGATTCTCTTAGATAAAGAAGTTCCTACAATTGTGAAAACATGGCCATGTAAAGAAAAGGAACTTTGTCCTCTACCATGCAGTGCAGTGAGCTATATTGTGAGCTTCCAACTTGTTAGGTACCTAGGAATAGGAGAAAGAGAAGGCAATGAAAGACAAAAGCCCTCATTTAGAACTTGCATCTTTTTCAATATCCAGTTCAACCAAACACCAGACAGATAGCCTTCTTTTACTGTTCCTTGGTATCACAGTACATGGCACAAAGGAGAGGGGAAAAAAATTTAAAAAAGAGACACAAGAAAGAAGCCAGAAGGATACACACCAAAACTTACTAAAAAAAATAATGCAATGAATTCAGGCATTAAAAGGAGTTAGACAATAGATACAGTAAGTTGGAATTATTCAATAAACCTCAATGTTTGGCCCAAAGGGTTTTTTTTTTTTTTTTTAGACTCTTATTGATGCCTGATAACTTCATTAAATATTTGTCAGGATACTATGAAAACATTTGTGTCTAACAAACAGCAAGCTGTTTTTCCTGTACTTTGTTAAAGGTGTCACCACTTTAAAATAAACTGCAATTCATTAGCACTTTATTCCCTTTGTGAGATTGTAAAATGCATGGTACTGGGATCTGGGGTTAAGTGGGCAGTCAACTAGGCCCTGAGCCTATGTGACATTAGATAACCAAAAGAAGATTATCCTTTTAAAATACATAATCAAGTTTCTAGCACAAAAAAATATCAAGCAACGACACAAAAATCTATGGTTTTAGAGAACAAATCCCCATCTCTTTCCTGCTATCTTCTCCGAAACAAAAAAATTACAAGTTTTGCTTCACTAGGATCCAGATAGTTTAAACAAGATTTTTATTACAACACAAATATGTTGTGTAGAAGAATGTGAATTTCTGCTATTAAAGGTATGTGGTGAGACACAAAGATACCCAGCTTAAATATACAGGTAATAAATATTTCGGAAGGCTCTTCTAATGTGAACCAAACAAGACTCTAGCAACAGTCTGTCCCATCAATAGGGCAATCATTTTATTTTAGAAATGCTTACGTAAATATTTGCATTAAGCATTAATACTGGCCCAACCCAGAACCCTGACATACCTGCAGCAGCTTCAGTATGATCAACCTTGATGGTTAACTGGCACTAATAATACACAGAGCAGTGCAGGATTTTTGGCTTTTTATTTGTTGCTCCTGCTACCCATCAAAATTATTCTTCATTAACATCAAAGGCCTTTCATTAACTGCTTCCTGTCCTCCCAGTTATTTACAGTCCGAAAAGGTCAGACATCTTTCTCATCTCATCTTTCAAGTTCCAGTCTGACATGTGATGCAAGCCTACCTCTGCTGGAATAAGCAAAAGCTACCTGCTGCCTGCCTGCCCTGGGCTCTCCCCTGGGGAAAGTCTGCACCCCTGTCAATGCTAAAAAGTGGGTAATCAAACTACAAGAAAATTAAGTGCTATAAATGTGCAAAATATTTCATCTCATGCCTGATATAAAAGAAAAACCACCAAAATGTGTCTTCTTAATTGGGAGACTTGTGCTAAATGCTGTCTTTATTATAGTCCAGAAATATTATGACCTCACTGACATGGAAGAAAACTCAGCCACTCATATTGTTTATCCTCAAATAAAAAGGTTTGATCAGCTTATCTTCTCATGTTCTAATGAAAAATATTTTGAATAGAAACAGTACTTCTACAGTGTTCAGGGTCTGACACACACTTGCAAATATCTTTGGTTCATAGACAATTTGGGGCTAAACCGGCCAAGTTCATTTTTATGAAGGCAGCATGGCACGTACCATTCTGGAGAGTTTGGATTACAAAAAGGGCATCTTCCACAAATGATGAATAAATTTCAGCTATGTTACTTACTTTATTCACACCTGTGTTTTAATAACACAAAATCTTAACATATATTGAAATATTGTTGATAGTGAAATATTATTTCAATTCCACAAAATGGGAGGCCACAGGCAAGAGATTAAATGGCTGCCAAAAAAACTTCTAAGTGACCAAAGAAATGCAGTTATGTCTTCAATTGCTGACCAGCTCTACTACCCTTAGGTCATGCTTTTTCTACCTCTTCACTTGAACTTTTCCCTTGCACTCACCCAGTAAATACCACTGCAACACGCAACAGAGGAACCAGACTGAAAAGTCAGAATTCCAGAAGCATAATGCCTAGCAATGGCCAATATCAAATACTGTCTTCCAGTCGTGTAATATAAAAATATTCCAGAAGCCAAGAACAATGGTAGTAGAGAACACTATTTACTTTCTAATTGTCTCAAAGCAAGGACTTGCTAATCATAATCAAGTGACTCAACACTACACAAATCCAATAAGAACACTGTATAAAAATCAGTGCATTCCAGTCCTGAAGTTACCATTGAGCAAAGCTAAAACTAAAATGCTGCTACATCAGACCCAGACTACTTTAAATTGATTACATTTTCACTTAGAATATTTTAAATTTGGTTTTCCTTCCAAGTGCTTAGCTAACACAACAAAAAAACCAGATAAAGTTACCTCCCCTTCTATTCAGTGCTAGCAAGATGAATTTCATCATGCATATGGTGTTTTAAAATTTCAGTCTGTACTTTTAAGACCTTTTTCAGTCTGACCTAGCATTTACAGTACCTTTGTTCTACATCAGGTATTAAAGATTGTCCATGCTGCACCAGATGCAATAGCACAGTGCTGATGTGGCACAAAAGGAAAGCCACAGTCTTAACTCAGAAAGAGATATCTCTATAGCAAGAAACACACAGTTTGTACCTCCTCAGTAGCACATTATATTACTGACTGATATAAAAATGCATCAGACTGTTTTTTTCTTGAACCTTTCAGAGCACTCCCATACACAGATGTTTTGCATATACTAGTGAATTTCAATCAAGAAAGTTTAGGCCTGGCTGCTCCCACCTAAAAATCAAGAGAACTGCAATCAAAGTAGCTTGCTGTCATAAAAGAGAGGAAGTGGAGTGTTTCACTAGTTTCCTGCTGAGAAAAAAAAATCTGCTTGAAGTACAGAGTAGCAGGCTATCAGCCCAATTTAACCTAGAAATCTGAGAGGCCCATTATCTTTTAGGCACTTAAGAATTTAAAAGTCAACCAACATTCACCCTTATCAAGACAAATCCATTGTTAAACTATGGAAAAAAAAAGTCTCCTTTAGTCCCTTGCTCTTCCCAAAGTTAAAATTACAACATCTTGATTCTATTTGTGAAGCCTTATGGATTAAAACATCTACAGTATTAAAACATTTGGGCTGCCAATATTACACGTAAGGTACTTAGTAAATTTAAAATACCTTGCTGCACCGCTGCTTCCCATTAAAATTCCTTCTGTTGAGCACAAAATGATCTGTTTGCCTCCCGAGTTTTGCACCAACGTAATTATCAAACTAAAAAGAGTATATTAGGACTAGTGGCAGCAGGCAGAAACTGATGCACAGGAAGTTCCACCTGTACACGGGGAACATCTTCTTTACTGCGCTGGTAACCGCGCACTAGGAGAGGTTCCCCAGACTGCGGAGTCTCCCCCACTGGAGCTATTCCAGAACCATCTGGATGCAATCCCGTTCAACGCGCCGTAGGGCGACCCTGCATGAGCAAGGAGGTGGGACCAGATGATCCACTGTGGTCCCTTCCAACCCGACGCATTCTGTGATTTTGTGATTTCCAAGTAGTTTTTCCAGTAAGAGCAGTTTTCAGAGAATCCCGACATAGCAGGAGGGGATGCACAGCTCTCTGAGACAGGGCTCACAGCGAAGGGCTCCGCTCTGAGACACAGGAATGGAGCATAATCCCTCAGCACCTCCCCGGCCGCTTCCTCCTCCTCCTCCTCC
>VXBT01004279.1:280507-320686 GCA_013400235.1 Oriolus oriolus | reverse complement strand
AAGAGTATTTCAGAGATCACCCACGAAGAATGCTTCTGAGTAGTAGCAACACCATAACGATTGGTGTGAATCTGGGAAAGTATTGGTGTGCTAGACAGACATCTGCCCCAGGCTGTTTATGGATCAGATTGAATAGACTAGGAAAATAAGCAAATGGAAACAAATCTCATTCCTAAAGTAGGACCTTGGAAAAAAAGATGTTTTCAAAGAAAGAGAGCACTCCTGTTAATCCTGTTTTATTTCCAAAGTAAAAATCATAGGACAACTTCTAGCTCTAGATCCAGATAGCTGATGGGAAATGATGGAGAAAACTGAAGAGACATTCTTGATCTCATCCCAGTAAAAGGAGCATTTCTCCATTTCCATAGAGCCATAATTTTCCCTTTGACATTTTTCCATAGGAGTTTCAAACTGGCTGATTCCAAGGTGGTTTTTTCCCTCTTTCTTTCATGATACATTTTATTTAAATAGAAAAATAATACTCTGGCAAACAAAGATGTGAAAAAAGATTGTTGCTGGCCAGCAGGAAAAATAAATGTAAAAATTGTTTTCATGTCTGTTCAAGCACATCAGATACATACCAACCACCTCTGTGAATTCACCATTCAAAGCTACCCACTTAAGTATCTGCACATTGGCTTTGTTAAAAGTCTTTTATCTACAGTTCATAGTTTAACCTACAGTTGGTAGTTGAGGTGATTGAACACAGACAGCATGTATTAGGTATCAGGGTCTTAGAGTCTAGGAGCACAAAATAACATTGAAGAGTGAAAAAACCCAGCAACTCCAAACCTAAAATCAACAAACCAATCATCAAATTATCTGCAACTCTACAGTATACAGAAATCAGAGATATATCCCACTAGACCAAATTTTGCCCTTTAGTTTCTGTAATTTTCAAAACCAATTGTTTATGACAGAATTTAGGAGAATGTGTTTTTTATTTAAACACACCAAAAGTTATTAGAGAATTCCCATTACCTTGAATGTCACTGGAACAGATTTGTGAACGTGTATAGACTTTTTAAATTTGACCAGAATAATAAAGGGATGTAGTTTTGAGTTATAAATCTTAGAGTTTTTTCAGTGAATAAAGCCAAAACGTTGACTTTGGAATTGCTTAAAAGAGCAATATATGGGTAGAAATGTGTACTGATGCCATTAATTTTTCATTGAATTTTTTACCAGTTATTGAAGCCTGATATTTTTGAAAATGAATCTGTATACAGCTTAGGCATTTTTGATTTTATTATCAGCTTCATCAAGCTAATAGTTACATATTTGCATGTGTTCATTAAGATATGTCTTTGTTTAAGATGAGACAAATAGGTGTCTGAAGACAATATTTGATCAGATAGCTGTTAAAAGACTGCCGATAAATAATCACACTGAGCCTGTTGGTATGATGGCCAAAGACTAAGAAGCCTCACTTGTTCTGTGAAGAAGGAATGTAAAAAGGCCCAGAAAGAAAATAAGTTGAGCTACTAGTTTCATTGTTAAAAACAGAACTGAGAAATTGAAATATCTCATATGGTAACACAGAGAAGCTTTCTGAATAAGGAAGTAGCTTAAGTAGGAAATTACTTATGAATATTTTATTATTTTGTCCATGACATTTCAATTTCTTCTACCTGAAAAAATATGGTTATATTTACTTCTACTGTCAGAAAATGCTGATGGGAAAAATACAGTTTACTCTTTGGAAATCTGGGAAATAACGTGTTTGTAGCATGACACTGTAAGCACTACTTTTAGGGGGTCCCACTGCATGTCAGTCTTCTGTCACAGTCCTGCTGGTCAAACTCACCCTTGTTAAAATTCAAAGAGGGAGTATTTTGGGTAAACCACTCCCTTGACTATAAGCAGGACTACATCCACCTTTAAAATAAGAGATTAAAATAACCTTATGGGAATCATGTACTATATCTGTAGTAGGAAATAAGACATGGCCAGTAGACATGGGACAGTATTTTTTTGTACTATTGAGTTCATTTGCTCTGCTACTGGGAAAGATCTTTGGCATGTGTTAGCTCCCAAACCATGTCTGGAGGTTGCTTGCAAAAGTACAAATTGGTGCAGATGTTAACCTTACAAGGGACTGTTCTATTAATTTAACAATTAGATGAGTGTATCTCAGCTTCTGAGGGTTCCCAGGCAGTGGCTAGTTTACTCGTATAGGCACTGCCAGAACATGAATAGAATAATAATCCCAAATCAGTTGTCACTGCAGGAAGCAAATAGGAGTGAGACAGTAATTTATATACAGATGTTGATACACTCCCAATGTAAACTCCTGACAAGAGAAAAATTCTAGAAGAGATGTCTTATGACAAATATATTTCTATGCTGGATGTGCTAGCAGAGTGGTGTGGCAGGTGACCTTAGAAGATGAGAATATAAAATTCAACATCCCTGTAGGGAATCACTGCTTGTGCAAACTGTCAGCTGAGATAGAGCCAAGAGACAAGGTGTTACGTTGAAAAACATAGATTTCTGATAGGATGCAAGACATTAAGCTGTACCTAGTTCCTTTTTCAATGTGTTGCAAAAGGACAGAAGGACACCAGTAGAGCACCTAACAAACTTTGGAGAGAAACACACCTGCCAGGCTAAATCTATATAAGCTGAAATTTATTTTCCAAGCAATGGACATAAAATGTATATGAAAGAAAGAAAAAAAACATGACGTTTAGAAGATCACTCTAGTCATGACTACAGGACACTGCTAAGCCGCTGTGGAAGGTTCCTCCTCTAAAGGAGATTCACAGTTAAAAATCCTCTCCACATGCAGACTGCATGCCTATTGGTTGCCCCCAGGCTGCTCCACTCGTGCCTGAGCAATACTACTCATCCTCCAGGGCTCTTCTGTGGCAAACCCAGTTGGCTCTGCCTGGCATCTCTGCAACAGTCCTACCCCACAATGTCACATGAGGTGTGATATTTTGCATCCTGCTTTGTTTGGTTCTTCAGTTTCTTATTGCCCCACATGCTATTTGCTGTGACAAGAGACCAGTAATGTATTAGTTACTTTAGCTCTCAGAGAATGCAAAAAGAGTATTAAATTTCATTAAGGTTATTTGTATTCCTGTCACTGACAGTTGTACGTGCTTGTTTTCTCAACTTTCAAGAAGTTGATATAAAAGCTGTTGGTAATCCATTGTGTAGGGTTTGACCACTGCTACAACTCAGCTTGATCCTCTTCTGTTGCAAATTGCTGCAGAAGGGTTAAACTTTCACCACTGAAAGGCTCTGTGGAAAAAATGGAAATAGAAAAGATTTGGAATCCTTCAAGCACCCATTTCTATAATGTGAAGTGGAAATCTGTTTTCAGATTTACTGTAAATCTATACAGGCCTGAAAATAGTTATTCTGCTTTGCAAAATGGCCTCTGGCTTCTTAGGTGACACTTGTTAGCAGGAGTTAGACTATGTATGACTGCAAAACTGAAAGGTGTAGCTCTTGTTATGTGAAGCTTTATCTTTTGCAACATTGGAAAGTTTCTGGAAAGTTAATAAATCACAAATCAATGCCAAATGCACAGTCTAGACTTCTCCCTCTTCGCAGTTTGTGAATATTTTCAGGCTGTAATTAAACCCTGCACTTTCTTTTAGTCTCCCACTAGAGCATCTCGTCATCCACTGTACAGTTTTGACACAATTACCACTTCTGCTGGCCTGCCAATATCACCCTGTCCCTCAGGAAATGGTCTGTGTAGAAAGGCATAAGCTTCAAAGAACAAACTAGATCTGGAAACATCACCACAATCACTGCTCAGTATTACTCCAGAGTCCCACAGAATACTAATACTAGTTCAGTAGCATAATGAATAATTAAACACAACTGGCATTGTTTTAAACATTCATCCAATGTCTTTGAATCACGGTAGAAAGGCAAGTATTTCAGAAGCATGGTTCTTTGAAGGACCTGTTTCATGATGAATGTTGAAAATTACATACTAAAAATATGACATCAGAAAAGTATACCAGGTTTATAGGATGGAATTAATCTGCATATATTGTTAAATTTAATAAGTATTTTAGTTTCTTCTAGTAACATTGTATTTTAGCTTGTTACTTGGCAACACTATTTTTAGATATTCAAATAATGTGTATCTTTACAAATTAATCTCTGAAACATGGTTGCTGAATCATTTCTAAATAGATTTTTCATGATGCTGAAATACAAATCAATATAATAGCCATCCCTCCAGCATTTAAAAATGATGAGTAGAATGAAAAAAACTCTAACAACAAAAACACACATTTTATAAATCTTCTCTGGGGCATCATTATCTGTATGTCACAACACAAAAAAAATTCAGAACCACAGAACTGTGAAACTAGTTTAAGGGTCATTATTAAGACTTCCCAATGTGCTGAACAGTTGCTGAAGACTCTCAGATAAATTAACAAATGGAATTTTTATAGCTCTTTGTGGAATATGTGACCAATCCTTTTCAAAATTTTCAATTTCATTATCACTGGCAAAAATGCATGACTATGGAAAAATTTTTCAACTGTTATATTGCAGAAGTATATTTTAAAACTAATCATGACTATGTTTCATTTGGATCACTTTTGGTGGAACAAAATACAAGCTAAGACAAAACAAATGCTGCGTTGGAAAGTTAATTTCAAAAAAGAAACTGAATGGGAATATAACAAAAGAAATAATTTGGATTTTTTTTATTCAAGCTAAATCTGTTTAATTTGATTTACCTTTTAAAAATTTTCATAGGCATATTCATGCAATTAATACTATGCAGTATTTTAGACAACTACAGCCAAAATTTTTGTGTCACATCATTTTTATCTATGGAAACAAATTTACCTTAAAAATAAAATATATTCAAATGAATCACTGAATATTTATAGATCAAACTTTTTTAGAATTTCTGTTTTCTGGGAAGCAGCTAATACTAGTCAATGTATTCAAAATACAAGCATAAAAATTGTATGAGTGACACAATTGTTACATTATCAATTATGTTTTAAGTTTCCTTTAGAATGATGACAATAAAAGTATCGCACCTTGTGATCCTCATTTAAAAACTTTAGTTAACGTAGGCTTCAGCTGCACAACATAATTTCAAAGAAATCAGTGAAAATGAAGCACATCACCGACATGCTGTCAAAGTACAGAAACTTTACCAGTCCCATCTTGTTTTACACTGTTGTGATCTCTTCACCACAATAACTAAACAAACAGAAATAATGCAAATGATGAAAGAAACACAAATGATAAAATAATAAACAAATGTCCTCATTCGTAACCCATCTATTTATGTGTTCTTTAAGAAGTTCACAGCAAATGTTCTTATGGACACATAATATAAAACAGGGTTAGATTTTCTTTGCTTTATATCAACACACTTTTCAACACCTCATAAGAGTTACTGTCCCTTTCTATGACCACCTTGTTCCTTGAGATTGTAAGCTATCACTTGAAAAGGTACTACTGCCTTATATTAACCTATGTATGACTTAGAGGATATACATATTGTGGATATATTTAAATGATGTTATTTTGGTCTTGAACACATAGTTTGGATCTGAAAAAGGTTTTCAAAGAAACAGGGGAATTTAATCTGTATTTTGAGTAAGGCTACTAAAACCCTGAATCAATAGATGAGGAACATCAGTGCTATTGTAATTCTAAATGTTTTAGTATAGTTTCCCAAATATTTCTTTCACCAAAAAAAAGTTACATATATGTGATATTAATTTCTCTATTTCACCTATTTCTGATACCTTTTGCTACATAATTAAGAAAATCTAGAAAATTTTACTGTGAGTTGTATGCTACTTTTCATATTCAGTGTAAACAAAAGGTTCATTTTTGAATATACCTACTTTGAACCAAATATTTTGTTATAACATTGACAATATTAATACCATGGGAGAAACTACTACCAAATGCCTTTGGAGGTTGGAGGAAAGCTCAGGAGAAAGGGAATAGAGATTTTTATTTCACATGTACACTTGCCTATCCAATGCACCTCAATATCTCTAGTATGCCTCAAGGTCATAGAATCCAACCTTTGAAAGCTGTAGTGTCAGACTCCAACTCTTTCTGCCAATAACCGCATGAAAACTAGAATAAAATTACAGTAGAGGTATGAATGCAGAAAGTGAGGAATGGGACAAGATAAAGGGATTTAAATTTGATGATCCTATGTTTTAGCTACTATGTCAAACTGTGTTTCAGAATGAATACCTTATGGGTGTCCATTAATCTACATGCTTCTCCCAAAACAAGGGATAAAATAAATATTTCCAAACTCTAATATGGCAATACAGTCTCGCACATATATTACTACTTCTTACTTTGTTGAAGTTAATCTAGCATAAAATCCTACAATTGACTGTACATTTCCTTGGAGAAGTTAATAGCACATTTAGGAGTCACATGTTACAGGCACTAAACTTTCTAAACGCTCTTGACCAAGTCCAATAGAGCTATGATAAGGCTGACGTAGATATTGCTTTAACTATATGGAAATGGCCACATAGGATGGGGGCAGAAGATTAAGAAGATTTGGAAATAAAGTGAAGAAAACAAGAAGTGGAAGTAGGAAGGCAAATGGGCAGAGAGGGAAGGCTCACAGGGTGGTGAAGTGCAGAGGTGGTACTAGGGACTATTAGAAATGTCAGAGACATACGTGACCATTTCCTTCACTTTAAGAATTTTAATGTAATAAAAGACTAACAATTTTCTCATGTATTTTAAAACACAGAATAATTTCTAATGAGAAATACTTCCACATATGGATACATAAGAGCTGGGTTTTTTGTTTAATTCCAATGCACAGAGTCTATTCATCTTTTTCTGTTCTGGAATGCAAACATGTTCTCTCTACATAAAAAGAGCAGGAGTCACATAGAAAAGATTTTGCATTAAATTCACAGTATGCTCAGAAAAAATTCACAGTATGCACAGAAAGGGAGCAGTAGATGAGACAGATGCTGGCCATATACTTCTACAGTAACATATTTGAGACAGCATATAAATTGTTTTCTTGTTGAGAAATACAGGTACATAATCTTCCAAAAGAAAATTTGATTTTTTTTTCACAGGCAGAAATAATATTACTAGTAGGAATTGAATTCTTTTATATATATAAAGAATGTTCTAGGTATGTTTTTTCTATCATTTACGGTTATTTTTTCTGTCTTTCTTTTTGGACAACTGGTACAAATTCCACTCTGAAAGGTATAGCATGCATGCAGAAATTCAAATTGTGTCCTTTTTTGTGGATCTAAGTATTATGAAACAGAAAATAAGAAGCATGAGAAGAATAAAAAAGTGATAATATATCATCAAGGACATTATAAGTATTTTGGTAGAAAGTAATTAGAACAATCTGCTAAAGCACAAAACATAACGCCCTTCCTGTTTTCTCAAGAGCTGCGTAGCACAATCAGGATCTTCATATTCCAGTCTCCTGTTGTGATGAAGAAAACGATCTCAAAACAAGTAAAAAACCACTGATTACTAGGCGGTCAGTTCATATCATTGTCACAAAATGGCTACAAGACCGTCAGCCAGACATAAAATCTCACTTCTTTATTTCTTGGGTCAGATGAGTTTCAAAGACCAGAGGTTAAACAGAAAATAACTTCAGTCCTTTACTCTGCACTTGCTCAAATAACAGTATTTCAATAGATTCTGTTCAACTGGGATTAAAAATAAATGTATTTGACAAGAGTACATTTCAATCACAAGGAACCTATAAACAGTGCATCATAGTTTAACCCCAGACAGGAGCTAAGCACCGCTCAGCTGCTCAATCTCTTCTTCTGGTGGGATTTGGGAGAAAATTGGAAGGGTAAAAGTAAGAAAACTCATGGGTTGAGATAAAGACAGTTTAATAGGTAAAGCAAGAGCCACACACAAAAGCAAAGCAAAACAAGTAATTTACCACTTCCCATGGGTGGGAAGGTGCTCAGGAAAGCAGGGCTCCATCCTAATGGTAACCTGGGAAGAGGAACACCATCACTCCAAACGTCCCCCCTTCCTTCTTCCTCCTGCAGCTGCCTATGCTGAGCATGATGCCATACAGTATACAATATCCCTTGGGTCGATTGTGGTCAGCTATCCTGTCTGTGTCCCCTCCCAACTCCTTGTGCACCCCCAGCCTCCTCACTGGTGAGGTGGTGTGAGAAGCAGAAAAGGCCTTGGCTCTGTGTAACCTCTGCTCAGCGATAAGAAAAGCATCTCTGTAAAATCAACACTGTTTTCAGCACAAATCCAAAACACAGCCCCATACCAGCCACTGTGAAGAAAATTAACTCTGTCTCAGGTGAAACCAGCACACCCTTGAAAATTAGTATTCATTGAACTTACACATTACAGTTATAAACTTGCATTAAAATACTTAAATTCTTATCTATCCTATGCAAACAAAAGAAAACAAAGCAACACCACAATCCTTGGAAAGATAATAGTAAAGAGTTTCTTTGTAAACTAGAGTAAAATGTTGTGTTCCTGGTCTTTCTCAATAGGTAAAAATGCTTTAGAGATCAAAGTTATCCAGCAATTAAATAGCACACTTGAAAAAAATTAATCATTGGTTTCAGTAGACATGCTATTATAAAATTCCCTATTATTTTTTTGCTCTTTTTTTTTAATGAAATGTTTCATCATTACATATGACCAGGTCTTGTGGAAAAGGTGATATTTTTTTTTATTTTTCTCAAAGTTGCTTCAAATTGCGGTCACTGTTCAAGAAGATGGAAGATCCATGAAGAATGCATTACCTGTGGGGTTGTGCAGGGTGGCAGTTTTTCCCACTGAGAAATCACAGCTCTGTGTCTGTATGAGTTTATTTATTAAAGTGCATAAAAAAAGCAAAATCTTTTACTTAGAGTGTTCTTTCTTTTCTTATGTATAAGTTGAATAGCTCTTCAAAGGCCTCACTATCATCAATTTAGTATGAAATATCAAGAGCAGCAAGTCCCAAGTTGCTAATCTCATTTTTCTAGAGACAAAACATTGCAATATCTACAACTCTGTTAAAATATAATCATCGATTAATAGTTGCATATGGATCTTGTTAGCCCTAGGTAGTAATCTCTCTACAACAGTTTCTATTGTATCAATTCATGTGTAAAAAACATGTGAAACTCACAAAATTACTGATTTTTTAGTATTTTTTTTAAGGTTTTGATATTCAGGATGACACACCTTATCAAATGCATGACTACCTCCATGTTCTTACGACCATGAATGCTCAAACATGGTGTTTGTATTTTTTTCTAATACTATGAAATATTTGTACTCAAGAGTACCCCAAAACAATAGGAACACAAGTTAAGAGAGTCTTTTACATCATTTGTGACCTTGAAAATTATCCTGAAAGTTTGAGGATTTATAAGTTTCTCCTGTTTGTATTCTTATTCTTCTTACCTTGATACATCTTTTAAAACTCTGAATAGGATTTAAGTGCAGAGTCTACTAGTCCTTAGTATGAAGAAGAATATTTTTCTTGCCACCTAAGCTGGAATGATAAATTGAACCAGAAACTGATATAACGCATGAATAATAAATACAGCACAACAAGGACTGAATCTCAAAAGAGATGAAAGCTAGACTGCAGGACCAAATAAAATTGTAAATATTATTGCGATAAAGATGCCCTCTTTGAGATCTACTGGGTTTTGCATTAAATGTTTCACCTTGCATATGAATATAAACAAGACTGTAAAAAATGCTTATTTTTCTGTTTTACAAGTGTGACCTTTATCTCAGATGGCAATAACTCAAATCCTCGTAGGGGAAACAAGAAGAATAAGAGCACAGCAGTGTGATAACAGACCTTCAGAGCACTGTCTTAATAATGGCATCAAATACAGTACACTCAGAATTTTTTTTAAAAGAACACTCTAGGATATTTCCTTTTTTATAACATGCCAGCAACTACAACTAGAGGAAGCACCCAACTTTATTTTTGGCCTTGAATTAAACAATTTTATTTTACAATTAAAAGGATAACTTGTGCAATTTGTAATTCCAAATTAAGTCATTATGAGAACGAAAAAGTGAAAACTTCTCTCTCAGAAAGGGTCTCTCCTATAACTCCCACATGAACCTCTCTCTCCATGTTCTGCCAGGAGTCTGCTCCAGCATGGACCGTTTATGACCCGACTATTAGAGATGCCTCTGCCCAAATTAAGACGCAAATGAGATCATATGCTGAAGTCAAATAGTATCGATTTTATTGAATAGTAAATGTGAGGGAGAGAGAGAAACACAGAAATAGGAAGAAGAGAAGGGCATGGAAGAGAAAGAGAGTGACAGAGAGACAGATTAAGTAGAAAGACATCACCACTCTATGGATCCTGACAGCATCCTTTTGATCCTCTTCTTCTGGTCTCAGTTGTGGGAGTCCCATGAAACATAGAGTTCAATGGGTTAATGCATGTTCAGGTATACATGGGAACACCCAAGCAGATGGGGCCTGGGGGTGGAGTATTACAACTGACCCAGTTTGTGTAAGGGAAAACATCTGGCAGGATAGAAAACTCATCCTGGTTCTGCTGGGTCTGCTTCTTATCGGCCTCTGGTGGTGGATGTTCCCCTGCTCTGTCCTGTGCGGACCAGAGGTTTTGCCACCAGACACCCAAAACCTCTCCTCCTCCCTCTTGGTTGGGAGGAAAGAGCATGCAAACCTGGCCTCAGCAAATTAGGCTGTGGCCTGTCCCTGCTGGACCCAGCCTTGTTTAACTCTCCTTAGACCTGAAATAATAGAACAATAGTACCACCCTTATCTTATCTCAAGTTCCTGTCAGGTGGCTGAACCCATAGTCCAAATTTCTGAAACCAAGGAGGCATATTCAGAGAGGGTGGGCCTCGGTGGTCACAGCTTCTCTGTATAGTTTGCCACAGTGGGCAAAATCCTTCTATGATCTTAATAGTGTTTAAGACAATTACGATTTTTAAGTCTCTTACATGGACTTGCCACAGAGTCACAGCTTCCTTCGGGCATCCACCTGGGCCAGCATGGGGACCTCCATGGGCTGCAGTGGGACAGCCTGCTTCACCGTAGTCTTCACCACAAGCTGCAGGGGAATCTCTGCTCTGGTTCCTGGAGCACCTCCTCCCCCTCGTTCTTTACTGTCATGGATGTCTGCAGGGTTGTTCTTCTCACATATTCTCACTCCTCTCTTCTCTGTGTGCAGTTTTCTCCTGTGCATTAACTTTCTTCCTTTCTTAAATCTGTTATCCCAGAGGTGCTACTGCTGTTGATGATGGGCTCAGCCTTGGCCAGTGATGGGCCTGTGTTGGAGCTGCCTGGCATTAGCTCCGTTTGATGTAGGGGGAGCTTCCAGCAGCTTTTCACAGCAGTCACACCTCTAACCTCCCCATTACCAAGACTTTGCCACGCAAACCCAATACAGCTGTGAATCCAAAAGAAAATACAATCTTAGTATTGGTGAGTTTCTAACAGCTTTGCAATGTTTCTAGAATATCTCTAAAATATTTTCCAAATGTACATGGAAAAATAGATGAGAGAAATTTAGGAATCAAGCCCCAGTAAAACTGTCTGGAGGAATCATATTCCAGGTAGAGATGATAAATGCTTCTGTGATACCTTTGAGAAGACACAAAATAGGGAAGAGTTTTAACATTCTCCTCATTTTGCAAATATATATAGGTGGAACACTAAAGTTTGCATAAGCATAGTTCATGTTCCACTTTTCTAAGCCAAGACAACAAAAACAACCATGTGCTCAATCAAAACAAAGTAGTAAAGGAATGATAAGAGGTAAACAGTTATTAACTTGTCTGTGACTTTATTGATCACTCACTGTAAGAAGATGAAACTCAAATGGTATTCCATAAAGACAATCAATTGCATAATAGCCTGCAACAAATGTTGATGAACTGTTAAGATGCATATATCATACATGATTAAGGAATAAATGATGAGTAACAAATTTCTCAGCCTAATCTCAGTACACATAGCCTAAGCTGCATGCATGTGTCATGGTTTAACCCCAGCCAGCAATGAAGCCCCACACAGCTGCTCACGTGCCAACGGCATCAGGTAGAGAATTGGAAGGGAAAAAACTAGAGAACTCGTGGGTTCAGATAAAGACAGTTTAATAGGGAAAGCAAAAGCTGTGCACACAAGCAAAGAAAATCATATAATTAATCCACTGATTCCCATGGGCAGGCGGGTGCCGAGCCATCTCCAGGAGAGCAGGGCCCCATCACGCATAACAGTGACTTGGGGAGTCAAACGCCATCACTCCAAACGTCCTCCTTCTTCCTCCTTCTTCTTCCCACTTTATATATTGACCATGGTGTCATATGGTATGATATATCCAGATTTCACTGATTTCACAGAATATTCTGAGTTGTAAGGGACTCACAATGATCATCACATCCAAATCTTAAGTAAATGGCCCTTTGGTCACTTGGGGTTGCCTGTCCTGGCTGTGTTTCCTCCCAACCTCCCATGCATCCTGAACTTCTTTGCCAGTGTGGCAGCATGAAAAGCAGAAAAGGCTTTGGCTCTGTATAAGTCCCTCTCAGGTGTAACAAAAACACCCCCGTGTTACCAACACTGTGTTCAGCACAAATCCCAAACACAGCCTCATACTAGCCACTGTGAAGAAAACTAGTCTGACTCATCCAAAACCAGAGCAGTATTTCACATAATTTATTCTGAAATAAGACAAGACAGAATTTTTGAGCAACATGCCATTTGACCTATGCATCCTGCTCAGGGGACAACACTGGCATAAGATTCCTCAGTTGAAACAAGAGAGTCTTGTCATAGTAGACCAGGATGTGAGACCCTTCTCAGATTTAAAATCTATGTTTTTCTATGAAAATAGGAACACTCTTTTCCCTCCTCTTGAAACTGGCTTACATTTCAGCTGAGAACATAGCAGTCATGGCATCAGCTGGTGCACAGGCAAGAGGAAATGCTGGGTGTATCCCTGCTGAACATGGAATCAATTACTTGTCACTGACTTATTTAATTAAAAAAACCTCTTTGTCTGGTTTGGTATGGGAATGAATAGGAATGTCATTTATCCTTGAAATAGTTGTTCTTAAGCAATGATCTGATAAATATAGGTAGTAGAGGTTCATAACTCCATATCTTGCATGTAAACCAATTAATTAACATTTATCAAGCTGTGTTGAGGAAGACATTTAGTGCAGGTAGCTCTGTGTGCAACTGCAGTGTGGGGTTGAGCTCTGGGTAGCAGGAGCCTGAGGCAAGAGGCCCTGAACTGGTGCACAACACTTTGCATGACAAAGGGCATGGGAACCTGGGGCACTAGCCAGGTGACTGGACACTCAGAGACATAGCAGGACACAAGGACTCAGCAGGAAGTCCCCAGACTATCGGTGCATAGACTGAAAGGGTATAAAAGCCTAGGGAGTCTTTCGTTCAGGGTCCCTCCTTGGAGGCACCAGCTCAAGCATTTGCTGCACCATACTGAAATTCTTTTAAGGATCCAGAGGTCTGAAATGCCATTATGGGAAACTGAGAGCCAAGCCATTAGGGAAACCTTGTCCAGCTGTGTGGGTGTGGTGTATGCAGGGAGTCAAGTGAGGCATTCCCTGGAGCTCACTGGAGCTGCCCAGTGTGAAGGGACTTCACTGCCAGCACTGAAAGTTTCTGGTGGTGCAAGGGCAACTGCCAGAGTGTCTCCTGAATGGTCAGACACGAAAATTTCCTTAAGACTTGAATAAATAGCATGAGGATGAATTGTTCTTAGCACTGAAAGTCAATGATGTTCTTACATCAAGATTTAAGAATACAAGGAGGAAAGTCTACCCTAAAAAACTGTTAACTGCTTAAGCATTTTTGAGTCTATCAATAGAGAAAAAATATAAGCGTTCTAAAAATTTAAAAAATATAAGATGCTGTGAAATTCTATTATATGTCGGGGTTTTTTCAGTGCAAATAAATTTTGCCCATACTTTAAAGGCTGGTGATGGCTTACTTGTACCCGCTTTGTCTAGTGAGCTGCATTGGAACAGTCTACACAGAAAGATTAATTTACGTTCAGAGTAAGCCTTCTTGACTCTGATAGAGCTAGTCAATGCATAAGCAGGTTTTCTCAGAAAGTAAAAGGTTTACAATATTCACTAAAGTCATATATCTAAAGAGATTAACTAAAATCCTCTACTGGAAAGTATGCTAATGTTCTTGTTAGCATAAGTTTAGGCCTTTGTCTTGGACTTTATTAGACTAATGGGAAAAAATTCTATCATCATGTTTTCTTCTTGCTGTTTTCCCAGGGAAGAATGCAAAGAAATTTTTACTAAACATTTACGTAAAAAATATTTACATTTTGCAAAGAGTTAAAATTTATTTGATCAGTACAATTCATTTTCGTGATATGTCTAAACCAGTTGTTCAAGAATGTTAAGATTTTACAATCAGTAAGTATCTAAACACTATACTCAGTGTTTATGCTGTATGTTTTATTGAATAGCTCAGTTATTGATTTTTTAGCATTAAATGGTTGTAAAGAGGTCATTTACAAGCTGCAGAATGGAGGTGTGCTCTTCTGACCCAGTGTTCTACAAATAAGCTAGGTGATGTTATACTTCACAGGCTGAAAGAATCCAGTGTGAATTTCTGACATATTACTGTCAGCCCCAATTATTTCTAAAAATAAAAACTCCATAAATCTGTAAACTTGTGCGTGCATGTGTATACGTGTGTGTGTTTGTTTACTGTGGGGTTTTTGTTTTGTGTTGGATTTTTTTGTTTTGGTGTCGGTTTTTTTTGTTTTGGTGTCCTGGATTCAGCCAGGACAAGGTTCACTTTTGCAGCAGCCAGGAGGGGCACGGCGAGGACCCTGAGGTTGTTCTATGCCACCCCACACCATGCACAGGAGGGTCGCTTCTTCCTGTGTTTTGCCAGAAGTGTGTGGTCAGGTAGCACTGGGTTCCACATGGCAAAAAATCATGTGTGAACCATTCACTTCTCTTGTACACTCTACTATTAGTGTCGTTACTTTTCATTTTTGTTATTTAATTGCTGCTTCCAGTAAATTGGTCTTATCTCAAACCATGATCTTTACCTTTTCATGCCTTCCATTCACCTCTGCATCCCACCACAGGAGCAGGAGGGGGGAAGTGAGCAAGCGTCTCACGGTCTGGGGTGTTTTCAGCAGGAAGAAAAACTGGGGAATGCTCTTCCTAAACCACAATATTTGGGTTTTTTGTTTAGTTTTGGTTTTTTTAATTACTATGTGAAAATAGGAGGGCAGATTATTTGTTGTGTTTTTTGTTTCACACTTGAGGCAGTGTTCAAGCTTTCTTTTAGTGTCTTGAGAAGCAGAACTTTAAAAATGTATGTGAGACTATTCTTTCAGGTAGTATGACTCCAGAAGCTAATGAAGGTTGAATCTTTTTGTTCATTGGATTTTCCAGACTAAAAGATACCAAAAGTTTGTTTATTATCTTTTTGCAATGTCAGGGTATTCACTTGAACCATTTGGTGCAAATCTCAGGGAAATACAGCAATAAACTCTTTTCTGTACCAATGATATTAAATAGAAAAATCTGAGTAAAACAGAAACTTAGCCAGCTGTTATTTTTCAAAAAATGTAGAGATAGTTGATATCCTTGAAGCCTCTGCTTTTCTGCTAGATTTGCTTTAAGAAAAACAGTTTTTCAAAATTATTCAGAAAGGGCACACGGATGAACCCAGAGTGACCCAACCAGGAAATCAAGCTAATTACCCTTGATGTGACACTGCTTTTGAATTCTGAACAGTTTTCAAAAAATGTACATGAAAACCCATGAAGGGAGGATGGATGAAAATCTCCTTTTCAGATAAACTGCCAGCAGGAAAAAGAGACTGCTAGGTATTTTTCAGGAAGCATCTATTGCTCAGCTTTGCACAGCTGGTTCGATAGCAAAGGATGTTCAATTGCAGCATTGCTGTTTTGTTCCAGACCATCCAGCTCTACCTGCGGCACAGCTGATGATGTGTGACTGAGTATAGTTCTGCCACAATGACTTAAAGGCTTACCGTGGCATACTGCCCTTATTATTGTACAAACAGAAGTGAACTCTGTGTCCACAAAATAGCTGTTATGTGAGTGAAGGAAAAGTTTTACTATTGGGTATAGCACATCTCCCCATCCCCATCTGTCTTCAAGAGGTTAAAGAAAGATCTCTGTTGCTGTTGCTGTTGCTCAATACCATCACTATTCTGGTCAGGTCTGAATTCAAGCTTGATTAAAGCACACTGTTCTCAAGCCATGGATCTTTTGCTGTTTTCTCTGTTATTCTGAAGCATTGCACAGAAAGCTTAGCAGAGAACAAATTAGCCTGCCTTTGAAATGCAGGTGTTGGTGATGTTCCTGAACTGGTACAGCATTTCAATAAAGTTGACAAAGATCTATAGGATCATCAGATCAACTCTACTGAATCAGCAGTATATTTCTCTGAAATAAAGGCTTTATCTTCTTCTGAAGCTTTAGCTTCTGTTTAATAGCACTACTCCAAGAGCAGAATCATTAGGAAGCCTTGTCTAATGAGTCCATTCATATTCCCAGTGGAAGGAATCCATCTAGTTAAAAGAGCAACAGATCTTTTCTTATTCTGGTTAATGAATTAAGGGGTCCAGTCAAACAGCAATTAATTATCTGTAATTTAAATTCATCTGCACAAAAAGATGAGTGGTAGCTTCAAAGAAGTTGATGTGCTTGTCAACTTGTCAGTGTAACCTACAGTCCATACTCACAGGGAAATACAAAAGCACTTCTGCTGTTTTGCTCCCAACAGGGACACCATCCTTTGATCAAGGACTTTGCACTGAGTTGAGCACTCTCTAGCCAGAAAAATTGTGACTTCTGCTGACAGCCAGGCATGGCTTTCTGCTTTTGGTATCTTGTGTCTTTCATGGCACAACACAAGATTTCAAAATGTATTTAACAGTACAAAGAATACTGAAAAAGAGTTTTCATTGCTCTTTTCTCTGATGGTTTTATGCTTCCCTCTTGCTACCTCTTCCCCTAATATTTTCAAAGGGTTTGTCATTCTGGGCATTAAGGCCATCACTTCAGAACATCAATAGAAACAACAAAGTCCCAGTGAAGCATATCACTGGAAATATCTGCTTTATGGACTAGATTCTCTTGATGGTATTAGTTGGTGTATTTATTTCCAAGTTTTACATTAATTTCACTGCTTCCAGTGTATTTATATAACTTTATGTTATAGAGTGGCTGAGTAGAGTTACAGAGTGGATGGCATTGCTTACTGTGCTTTTATACAGTACAAAAATTAATTGAAAGACCCTTTTTTAAGGCTTCAGAACCAGTCAAATTCTGCATTCTTTCCTTTTTTTTATCATTTTTTGTTGCTCCTGGGTATCTGAATGCCCTTAATAAAGTGTGTCATCCTTAGCTATAGGACTTGCCCAAATATTTGCAAAGACTGATTACAAATATTTATTGATTCAACATGTACCAGTTTGATTAAAGTAATTTTTTCCTCAGATGTGTTCCTGCACTTGCAACACCCACTAACTAAACACTTAGTCTTAATTTTTGACCTGTTATTACATTAGTGTTGCCATTGGAAGAAATGTATTTGGAAGCTGTTTCTACTCTTCAGTGCTAGTACTTGCATGCTTTATTTACATAGAAGATATAGCCATGGCCCTTATGATCTTTACTGCAGAGACTGGAGCTCTGTAGTGGTCTGATAAGTTGTAAGAATCAGCCATTTTTCGGAAGCGTTTATTAAACACATGGCAGCAGATTCTTAGTCTGAAGAAAGGGAGAAAGAAACAAAGAGAAATCAGAGTGATAGCTGATTATGCTAATGTTGACAGTTTAACTGAGATGATGAGGTCAAAAGTTTACATAATGTTATCATAACTCTGGAAAAAGCATCAGCTTTTAATTTCAACCCTGTGTACACAAAATGTGACCTGTGGTTTCTTAAAGAGAGGCTCATCTACTAATTACTCTTTTGATGTAATATATACCCTGCATTTTATGTATCTCCTTCTCTGTTTTTTCATTCATGGTTTAAAACCCCCACATATCCTCAAGCTTAAACAAATATGATTTAAAGAGAAAAAAATCCTCATAATTTAAATTAGTGAAGCTGATTGACTTATTGTTATGATACGGTTATTGAGAGATGCCTTTGCCCAAATTAAGGTGCAAATGAGACCATATGCAGATGTCAATAGAACAAATGTTATTTAACAAAAAAATGTGAGGTAGAGAGATAGAAAGAAATAGAAAAGTGAGGAGAGAGACAGAGAAAGAGATAGCTTAAGCGGAAGATGCCACTCTGTGGATCCTGTGGTGTCCTGTTGGTCCTACTTCACCCTGGGCTTCTCAGTGGTGGGGGGCTCTCAAGGTCATTCAAAACTTTTTGGGTTTGTTTTCACTTGGGCCAGTCCTGTTTAATATCTTTATAGATCATCTGGACTAGAAGATTGAGTGCATTCTTAGTCAGTTTGCAGATTGCACTAAATTGGGTGGGAATGTTGATCTGCTGGAGAATAGGAAGACTCTGCAGAGAGATCTGGACAGGCTGGATGGATGGGCTGAGGCCAGTGGTATGAATTTCAACAAGGCAAAGTGTCAGGTCCTTTCCTTGGGTCACAACAACCCTGTGCAAAGATACAGGCTTGGGACAGTGTCTGGAAATCCGCCCAGTGGAAAAGGACCTGGGGGTGCTGGTCTATGACTGTCTGAACATAAGCCATCAGTGTGCCCAGGTGGCCAAGAAGGCAAATGGCATCCTGATCTGTATCAGAAACAGTGTGGCCAGCAGGCCTAGAGAAGTGATCGTTCCTCTGTACTGGCACTGCTGAGGCTGCACTTTGAATCCTGTGTGCAGTTTTGAGCCACTCGCTACAAGAAAGATATTGAGGTGCTGGAGTGAGTCCAGAGAAGGGCAATGAAGCTGGTGAAGCACCTAGAGAGTGAGTCCTGTGGGGAGCAGCTGAGGGACCTGGGTTTGTTTATCCTGGAGAAAAGGAGGCTCAGGGGAAACCTCATCTCTTTCTGTAATTACCTGAAAGGAAGTTGTATCCAGGTGGAGGTTCCCAGGCAACCAGCAACAGGACAAGAGGAAATGGCCTCAAGCTGCAGCAGGGGAGGTTCAGGTTGGACATCAGGAAGAATTTCTTCACTAAAAGGACGGTCAAGCATCAGAAGAGGCTGCCCAAGGAGATGATAGAGTCACCATCCCTGGACATGTTCATGAAATGACTGGACATGGCACTTAGTGCCATGGTTTAGTTGACATGGTGCTGATTGGTGAAAGGTTGGACTCAATGATCCTGGAGGTCTTTTTCCAATCTTAATGATTCTGCAATAATATGATTCTTCAGTATACTGTTTCCTTGATGGTATATAATTGCTTCTTTAATTACCATAGAGTTTTTGCCTCAACAATCTTGCCTGGGAGGCTTGCTCTACACTTTACTGATTCTCCTTATGAAAAAAATGTTTCTTGACATCTGTTTTAATGTTATTTGTCTTTATATTCCTTTTTAACCTCTTTGTCGTACTGATAATCATATTAGCTGGAAAAAAATAACAAAATAACTAATATCAGGATACAGTTCCTGATTTCTACAGAGAACTTTAATAGAATTCCCTTTATCTGTATTATGCAGTTTAAAAATAAGCAAAGATTATATTACTTTATTTTGTACAAGCCTGGGGTTAACCTTATAACTCTTATTTCTCCACAGTGTTAGCTGTATATGATATTTTCATTTAAATTAGCAAGGAAGAAATATCAAAGGAAAATAACAATAAAACCAAACATAAAATCCAACAAAAAAAATGGTCCTTAAATTTTCTTTTTATAATCCACATACACTGCAGGGTTTTGCATTTTGCTCTATGCTCAAGCGTGTACGGATTTTTTGAAATTCACTTGCATTTAATTTCTACTTAAACTGTTTGGGTTTTTTATGAGACTGTACTTGGTATTTTGACATTAAAGTTTTAATAGGCAAGAACTGTTTAATATTCACCTATGTGTCACAGTCTTTGAAGGACGCAGACTTGTACAACCTGTGTGCTTTGGTGGGAATACACCAGAAGAGGTGGCTTAAACTACCATTGCTTGAAAAACAATCTGATCTTTGAGGTAGAGATTTTTGGAAAAGGGCTGTTGTATCTATTTATATATAATTATCCTCTCTGCTTCCTTTTGCCGTGTTTCTCTGTGAGACAATTCAAAATGAATATTGCTGCAGAGGAGCAGAGCTGTGCTACTTCTACTCATGAGGATACTGCCCAGGTCCTTGTGTCATTTAGCCATGTCAGTCTTAGAAATGTTTTCTCAGAAGATGCTTGTGTGATACAAAGAATATCCCTATGCCCATCAAACTTCCCATTATCTTTTTAATTTAAGAAGCAATTTTGGCTTCCATGAAGAGCCCTTTTTTGCTCTTTCAGTTGCAAAGTGGCTGTATCTAGTGACACAGGGATACAAGAAAATAACCCTAGTTTATCAAATAAAGTTGAAGACAGCTCAGCTGGAGGAAAAAATGGGCATAAGTTCAGATACAACCATTTTGGAGACTCAGTGGTGCCTGATGACTATATTAAGATATTGAAATGGGTCCTCTTTAATGCAAAATTCATCACAGAATGGCTTGGGTTGGAAAGTACCTTAAAGATTATCTGGTTCCAAACCCACTGCTGTACACAGGGACATTTTCCAGACCAGGTTGCTCAGAGCCCTGTCCAGCCTGGCCTTGAAGACATCCAGGGTTGGGGCATTCACAGCTTTTCTGTTCCAGCAAACTGTTCCAGCCCCGCATCACCTACGTAGTAAAAAATTTCTACATATCTAATCTAAACCTACTCTCTTTCCATTCGAAACCACTTCCTCTTGTCCTGTCACTACATGCCTTTGTAAAAAGTCTGGTGCCATCCTTCTTGTAGGCTCTGGAAGGCCACAATTAGGTCATCACAAAGCTTTCTCTTCCAGGCTAAACAGTCCCAATTCTCCCAGCCTTTCCCCACTGGAGAGGTGCTCCAACTCTTTAACCACCATGGTGGCCTCCCCTGGACTCGCTCCAGCAGACTGATGTCCTTCCTGAGATGAGGCCCCAGAGCTGGATGCAGCACTCCAGGCGGGGTCTCGCCAGAGTGGAGCAGTGGGGCAGAATCCCCTCCCTTGAGTGGCTGGCCACGCTGCTTTTGGTGCAGCCCAGGATACAACTGGCTTTCTGGGCTGGGAGGGCACTTTGCCTGACCATGTCCAGCCTCTCATGCACCCCAAGTCCTTCTTGGCAGGGCCACTCTGGATCTGTTCATCCCCCAGTCTGTGTTGATACAGGGGGTTGCCCTGACCCAGCTGCAGCACCTTGCACTTGGTCCTGTTAAAACTCATGACATTCCCACCATCCTGCTTCTTGAGCTTGTCCTTGTTTATTCATTACATATATTATCAAAATATCTTTTGGACTGAGATAATAATGTAATAATACTCTTTGGAAAACTGACACACTCCCATAAAAAGAAAAAAAAGTCAGACACAATGGAAAAGACAGAGTCATAGCTAAAAGAAATGAATGCAGTTATGGGAAGTAACAACAGCATCTGCCTTGACAAATGTGACGATATATAAAAATTCAGCATCAAATTCTGCACTGAATATATCACCTCATCAATTACAGAATGTTTCAGTCCTGAGACTGGGGATAACATGCAGATAGTATGAAGTAGCTTTACTGTCTTCCACTACATGAAAGTTGCTGCAGTACAATATTTACTATACTTACTATACTTTGTAGTTGTCATTCTGTTTTTTACAGCCTCATGTTTTGGACCAAAAGATTATATCAGTCCTTTCTTGTCTTAAGAAGAAAGAACATTCCCCTGAAACAAAAATGTTTTTCCTTTGAATCACACTTTTTTTCGGTATCATTGTTAATCCCAGATCAGAAGCTTTATGTATCAATGAGAGAGTATCCAAACAAACACTATTAATTTACCAATATAAGTATTTCAAATTTGGGCTTCAGAACAACTGTTCATATATTTTGTTACCCAACCTGTATTATTTTAGATTTTTGTCCAATCTGTTCACTCTGCTTATATGTGGAATCTAATATAAAAATATTCAAGAAGTGTCTGGACACAATCCTGCAATGTGCTCCAGGATGACTCGAGTCAGGAGGCTGGACCAGATGATGCACTGTGGTCCCTTCCAACCTTTTCCATCCTGTGATTCTATGATTCTGTGATTCTGTGATTCTATGAATATAGCTTATTTATCCTTGGAAGATATAAGTTTGTTCATATAAGCCACAAGGTTGTTTACAGTCACTTAGACCTGTAATATTAAAGGCTTGCAACCACCCTGCCCTAAAAGGCCTAGCAACCACATGATATATACACACAACTAAAACTTTTTCACAGTCTGGTAGCTGCAGGATGAAAGGATAAGCAGTAATTGAAAATAGTAGGCATAAAGCATAACCAGTGCAGAATGGAAGGGTTTGCATTTACTTTGCATAGCTGTAACTGGAAACACTACTTAAAGCAAAGGAGAATCATGCCCAGAAACTGCTGGTAACAATCCCTGACCTAATATAAATTTTCCCAGCTCCATTGATTTCAATAGAGGTACAAAATTTACAGCAGTGAAAGCTGTAAGCCATTTTATTGCCCTGATTCTGTTCTTGCCTGTGTGCAGCAAGGATGGATATCATAGACCCTGGTCTATCTCTCACCCTGTAGAAGATGAGTTTGTCCCTAGATGGTTTTAATGTGCTTCACTCATGAAGCAGCAGTAGGACAGGTGCAGAATATGAACACTTCACCCATTGCAAATGCTGTGCGTTCTCACTTCATCTGTATATGTGAGGCTACTAGTGAGGGAGAGCAGAATATAAGCAGAGACATGAGCAGCAAATACTTCTGGAAGAGATCATCTGCATGGCCTCTGGGGGTCTAAAAAATTATGAAAATCCAGCCTTTCTCTACTTGCTATTACACAGTTTTAATTGATGCGATTCAAAAGCATTTTGAAAGTCTCAGGGCACTATTCTGCATAGGTTTGCATGTCATATCACATTTTCTCATAATTTATTAATTTTAATTCATAATTTAAATGAGAACGTTGTAAAACATGGCTCTAACTGAAGTTGTTGAAAAATCAGTATTCTACCTTTTTCCTTTGTTCAGTTTTCTGCACCACAAATCTGACATAAAGGTAGAGGAAACTTAAAGGAAGGGATGTTTTTTGGCAGACAAAAAAAAGGTACGGCAAAACAAAATAACATGAGTTTGTATCAAGGAGTCATATTCTTTAAAAACAAGTTAACAGTTTTTATTTGCAAAAATTTGCTGGTAACCAAAGGAAGGGGACAGAAACAGATTCCTGGCAATCCAAGAATTGTGTGACAAACTCACCTATGCATCAGCCCTTGGCAATGCATTTTGAATTGATGGTGAGATGCCAGGTGGGCAACTGCAACGAAGCTGAACATATAGAAATATTTAGGAATACCTTTAAACAGTTGTGCATGACAATACAGGAAACAGTTAATGGAACAGAAAGACAGTTCATGATCTCCTCATGACCTCTTCTTATTACACAAGCACAAAAGGATACTGAGTAACACTGAATGATGGGAGATTAGAAAACATTATTTTCTACAACATAATTAGCAGCAATACTCATTATCCCCAGTATCAGCAAGAGTAAGTGCAACAGTTAATAAAACAGTCAGGTGCTTAAAAATGCACTAACATTTATTCCAACAGGATTTGCAAAAGAAATACAGAGATATTGTAATAAATCCCCACTGATTTAGTTTACGATCCTCTGAAAGTATGATCTCTGGAAAAGAGCTTTGCATACAATCTTATGCACCTATATCTGCCTCTAGTCTACCTTACAGGGACACAGAAAATACACAGGTTGCCTGAGACATCCCAGTGTATCTGGCAATATGCAAGAACCCCAGGTGTGCTCCAGCACAGGGCATCCCAAGTCCTTTAAAGGTGTTTGCTGGTCAACATGAATACCCAACTTGAACGCTTGATCAGCAGCCATTGAGGTGGGATCCATGAGCTACATGAAGCAGTGGCTTTTGAGCATGTCAGCAGATATTAGACATCATTAATTTATGGCATTTTATAACTTTTGTGAATTCAGATGCCATGACCTCAGGAAGATTTGAAAAACAGACATTTTTTTTTTCTGGTTAGCTGAGGTAAGAAGAGAGACATTAAACTGAAATATCTGTACCAAAAGAAAACAGAAAAAAAAACCCAAACCACTTTAGAAGCAATAGAAATCCTTTTGATTTAAGGCATGAGCCATTTTCTATCATTGGATTGTTTTCTGCACATGGGTCAGGATAGCAGGTAGTGCTAGTGCAATAAACAGGGCGGATCTGAATGAGGGTAGCCACACCTCTGTTCATATGAGCAAAATCCAGGGTCTGCTAGTCAGCTGCAGTTAGCCAAGCTCAGTCCTTTTTCTTTTCTTCAAACCACTGTACTTGGTCACATTTTCTTTTGTTTAATTTTAAACTTCTCTCATCATCTTCACTTTCTCATGTCATTTTTTAATCTGTCTGAAAGGATATGCAAGAGAAAGGACTTCAAATTAATTTTTTTTAGAAATACTTAATGTAGGTGGTGCATAAGGGCAGATAGAATTCGACTTGGGTAAATGTTAGCTAATACATTCTTTCAAAAAAATTGTCTGAATTTCTTGTGCATTCTAAAAGGCTTTGGTCCTGGTTCAATAAGTATTTGCGTGCTCCTGAGAGGATAACACCCTTTATTCCCTTGTCAGGAGTTAAGGATTCTCTTTCTACTCAATCAGCAATGCAAAGAACTTAACATGGAGCTTTGACTCCTCTTAAGAATGTGAGTGCTTGTTCAATGAAGACCACTTCTTGGTGTATTGTAGCAAACAGGTTGCTTGGAAGAATTATAGGCATTGAAAATGGCATATAAATACCATAATCCTGTTACACAAAGCAATATTACAAGCTGGGTAGGCGCTGAGTCCCACATTCACAGGACCACTTCAAAAGATTTAATACTGGAATTTCAGAGAAGGTTAATGAAAGCAGTAAATGATATGCTAGAATTTGCAGGAAGCAAGGCAGCGCAAAGAGCAAGGCAATCCACTCCACCCTCACTGTGCCTTTTTTATGATGGCAGCAAAATAGTCAAACTGACCATTCCCCTAGACAGACAGAATTTAAAGTCACTATTGGTGATTTTATTACATTGCCCTCTGCAGTCTTCAGGATTGCACTCTTGGAAGCTGGCCTGGAAAAGGAAGGCAACTGCAAGATTTCTGTGCTGGACACTTTATCTAGACCAGGAGTCCAGGGGGGTTTGTGAACAATCTCTCTCAGCAAAACCCTACTTAGTAGAATATAGGCAGGAGCTGCTCTCTCTTAGTGCGGCAAAAAGCCAGTTTACATCTTTCCCCACCTTTTTCCCTTGGGCAATTATGAATTACTGAAATACAAAGAGAAAGGCTGGATACTGAGTTTGCCCAAAATTTGGCCGTCTTATAAAGTTCTTTTGTTTCTTACATATTTCAGCATAGAATGAATCGTTGGAATTCCTTTTACCCTTTACACACTATTTTTATTACCTGCAGATATTTCTGCAAAATACCCCTCTCTGGCTGAACATGGCGAAAGAGGTTTCATCATTTCCAGATGTATATATTCACATTATGAATGGAAAGTTATATATCTCTACATTTATTTCAGTATGTGTAGTTTATTTCATAGTTCTGAGTGTACAGAAAAAATACAATAATTATCGTGCTAGATGACATGCCAAAGATTCAAAACTTTTTGCTGGGATTTCAATTGAATTTGGTTTCTTAATGCTTATAAGGAGGTTGTTATGGTTTTAAATGAGATCTGTTGCTAACGGCAACTGTTTCAGTAACTGTAAAATCTGTAAAATAGACAGGACTATTTAAGCTGCTTGAAAATTTATAGCATATAATATTTAATTAATACATTCAAAGACGAGAAATCATTAATAATTTGGAATATGAAGCAATATTTTTCTATATGTGTATGTTTTGTATTAAAGACAATACCTGCAATTCCCTTAATAGGATTGGAATGGACAATTAGTCTAAAATTATATAGTGACTTAGTCCACTACTGCATTTCTTGACCTCAGTATGCCACAACTGAAATCCAGTTTAGATAGGAAAGAATTACTGTGGAAGATTCAACAGAGTTCTTTGCTGGCATGTGAAAACCAAGGTTTATTAGTAGGGTTGTAGTGGATAGTCATTACAGTATTTATAGTTCCTTCATCTCCAGGTGCAATTACCATATCTAAACTCACATATATTAACTGGTTTTATTACAAACTACCTTTCCTCTCCTAATAAATAAAATTCACTTCTAATATTTCCTTCAGCATAATTATGTTTTTAAAATGTTATAATGAAATATAGAGAACTCTGGAGTACTACTTAAAGTGATTTTTTCAAAGCTCCTTGAGGTCAACATATAAGTGAAACTGAGTAANTTATTATTATTATTATTATTAAAGTATAGGCAAGACTGAGTACAGTAGATGTATACATATGTGTCTATATTTTCATACTAGTGGTGTCTGAATTACATATAATTGCATTCCAGGATTATTTCATTCATTATAAAAACAAATAGAAGCCTATTATTTTCCTAAACCACACTTCACTTGGAAGTGGGTTTCTGTAAGTACCAAAAAAAAAAAAGGAGGAAAAAAAATTTTAAAAAAACAGAAAAAAAAGAGCTAAGTCCTGAAAGTGTGACTTTATTTTAACAGGAGATGTCATGGAAAATTAAAGTTGTAGTACTTCATTGAGTTTTAACTGGGAAAAGATATGCAGGAAAATTCTGTAGGGTTTCCATTGTAAATACCTCTCCAAAATCTCCACTACTCTGTAAAGGATGGGATGTATTTTTCTCAGAGATTCAGTAGTCTTTCAGACTGGAAGATCTCTGTAGATTTATAGTAATCTTCACCTTTGGCTCTCTACAAGAAGATCCAGGACTGAACCGACAGAATCTCTGTTTTAATCACTTCCTCTGCTGTGACGCCATGTTAATTAGAAAATTCCTGTTCTAAGGTGTTCTCTGAACTCCTTACGAGAGATATTTTTTATCAGCACAGAAATTATAGTACTCTTGCTTCTCTCAGGCTCAGTGGAATGAATTTAAAAGATATGCAAAGATCTGTAAATCCATAGGAGTGTAAAAATCTAATCTTAAAGAATTTCTGCAATGGCTGCAGTTTGAACAGGACTACATTTAAAGCAGACATTTCTAGCTATGTAGTATGCCACAACACACACTTCAGCAGCTGACCTAATCCAGAAAGATTTTACAGCTGGTCTTGAATGCCTTGTCACAGCTGCTTTACTGCTTTGTTAAAACCAGCGTGAGCATCTTTACAGTGGCAGCAGTACCATCGTGTGTAACCACAGAGTGTGTACATAGAGATTGATCTGATCCAGCTGCAGATGTATGAGTTAAACATGCACCTCTGAGCTAATTACTGTTATCAATGGAGAAAAGTAGGCACACTGAGAGATTAATTAATTTGACTGAACTGCTGACTAAAAGACACTGGCCACAAGAGACAGGAGCCTACATAGCTACCTTAAATCAAGACTTATAAATTCTGGTGCTGCATTAGAACAGAAAAATCCGATTCACACTGCTTAATGGATCAGAGAAAGACAAAGTAGGTTCCACTTAAGACTTCACTACTTAGAATTTCACACCAAACCCAAAGAGAAATGAGTCAGAATGTCAGGGTGGAGGTCTTGAGACAGCAGATATTCCTGAGAGTAGTAAAATGTCTGAAATTTTCCTATTGCAGGAAACATTCAGGCTTAGAACAGGCGGTATAGCTGTGTGCCTTACAAATTTCCTAGAATAGGATAAATACCTGGCTGGAAAGAGTCCACACAGTCTCCATATACATCTCTAAGCATAAGAATAAAAATAGGTTATTTTTCTTTCAATCCTCTAGGTCACTGAAAGGAAATTAAGTGTTCAGCTTTGAGGGAGATGTAAGGAGGGAAGAACAGCAAGAGATGCCTGTGTCTGTCTGGAGAAATGCTAGTAAACTGTTACAGGAGGAAGAGGAGGGAGACACTATCTCAAGACTTCAGATGTTTCTATGTAGGAAAGCAGTCTATATCACAAAACAGAAGATGATGGTCTCAAATTCTGGTTATATAAGATGGAAAAACTACTTCAAGATCACCTATAATTGGCAGGCCCATTATGCAGCATTAACTCAAGGGAAGTTTATCCATGAAATCTTGTCTGAGTAGTTTTAAATTTTTCATTTTAAGTGATAATCTTCTACTCTCCAAATGATTAAACTAGAGAAGCAGGTTTATCTATTTCTGTGGAGCAAGGCTTCCAACCTTAAGACAGACCCACTATGTCACATACAAAAATACAACCTTCCCCTTAATGGAAGCAGAGGTAAGAGTTTTGATGGCAGAACCTGCAGAACTCAGTGACCTCTCACCAAGATCAAGTACGACAGCATGTAAACCTGAGCATATTCATGAACAGTAAATTTTAAAAAATAATTGAATTGATTGATTTATGTATTTATTTATTTAGTTGCTTATTTATTTATTGAAAGAGGACCCTCCCAGGACTCAACAAGCAAGTCATGTTCCAAAACTGCATTGGGAGGCAGATGGCTGCACATGACTCCAGAAAGTGACAGACAGAACTCCATACAGCCAGAAGATAAAACTGCCTGCCCAAGTGCTGGAATTTAATGTGCAGAATATAACTACTAATTCTCAGTAGTAATCATTAACACTTTGAACTTACATGCCTGGGTATGTGATCTGAGTGTGTACAGCCTCTTGGTTTGCTTGTCGGATTCCACAATAACACTTATAAATGTTTTGGTTAACTTCAAACTGTTTTGTCATAGAAACAGATATTTCAAAAGTAAATGTCTGAGGAAAACTCATGAGGCAGAAGAGAGAAATCTGAATAACATCTCTAGGGAAAAAAACAAAAAGGAGAGCATGGGGTTTAGCTTTAGAAAGATATTCAAGGGCCAGGGTTTGGGGGCTATTACATATTCTCTGTGATTCTGGACTGTTTAAGGATTTTAGTATTCCCAAAAATCTATGAAGCTTGCAGAAATCCAAGAGCACAAATATTTTCATAACTATTCTTGTCTTAGGTCAGTGTTGGGGTAGTTAAAGTGCAATACAATATATTCAGTAGCAGGTATCTTATTGGCTAGATGTTGTGGGCTCATGGTCAATAATTACATGTTAATTAATAATTAATATTTTCTGCGGTAATTTTATAGCAGTCTCAGATTGTCTTGACAGACAGCATGTGTGCTTTGTATGTCATCTACACACTGCAGTAATCCTTTGGCTTTGTGTATGTTGTTCTGCCAAATTTCTCCAAAATATTTTTACAGCAAAAGAAGTTGGTAGAGTTCCATCAGCACTTCATTGCAGAAATTTAGAGCACCTGCAGAGAACTGCCTTTACACCCATATTATACCATACACTGACAAAGTCTTAGAATCATTTGTTTCATAAGTCCTGCCAGCATCTTTTCAGTACTTTCAAGTATTTTTCAAAGCCTTTCCAGTACTTTCAAGAGTTCCATTCTTCACCCACTCATCATGTACACTGTGTTTCATTCCTGCTCTTACACAGCACTCGTGTTGAAACAGTCCAGCTCTTGCATATAAGTCAGTGCAACCTCTAAAAAACAGAAAAAAGAATAACCCTAACCAGAAAATAATAGCACCACCACAACAGAAGTATCCAGAGAAGTACTACAGGTGTCACAGAACTACTAGAAGTAGGAGATAACTCTGTTACGATACAACTCAAATGCTGTCACAGAAGCAGATCTCTCACCAAGCACCTGAGAAGAACTGATTAGAAAGAATGTATGTTGCCCTCTAAAAGCTACATGTGCTTGTGTAAGTCACTTATATGTTCAAAGGGTACCTCAAATATTTAGTAGGTCACTGTGCAAAGACCCTGTCACTAGAAGAAGATATGGTGAGATACATGCTGAAAGGTACTTCTGGATTGTGCTTAGCATCTTTGATTCTTGTGTATTGGTTACAATGAAACAAAACAAAACAAACAAACAAAAAACCCCAACCAAAACCCCCCAAAATCAACAACAACAACAAAAAAACCAAACCAAAAAAACCCCCACCAAACAGAGAGAAGATAAAACCCAGACGCCTGATTTTAAAATCTCCAAATCATATACAATTTCTTAATGTAATATATGACATAATTCTTGTCAGCCCTTTGTGCTTGTTGATCTCTACAGGACACAGGGGGCAATGGAAGCAGGGAAATATTTCTACATCACCTCATCTTGATCTGAGAAAGTAGTGGGCTGATGGAGCAATTTTTAAAAAAAAGTACTTAGCTCACTGAGTGCAGCCTCTGTTGCAAATCCCTAAAACATTCCATAACAGAACACTTTTCTTTTCCTTATTCTGAAGTAGCTAGTGTTTTCCACTGCCAGGGGTCTGACACTGGATTTAGCAGACCAGGGAATTGCTTTAGGTTTTCACTTCCTCTGTTAGAAAATGTAAGTGCCAGGCTGTCTGTAGATATTGTATTAATCATCCTGCTGGTTCTCTTTAGGCAGAAAAGGTTGAAATAAAAGCATAATTGACTGAGAAAAGGAAAAAAAGTAACATTTTCTGGTATCGCAGCTTTGAGACTCTCATCATGCTTTTCCAATCCTTCTGTGAAAGTGACGGAATTTTTATTTCAGATCTGGTTCTCATTACTGACATAATGTCAGGTGGCTAAAGGTAACAGCTGGGAGAAGAAAGGCATCTATTACATTTGCATTCAGACTATCATTTGGGTTGTCGAAATCTGTAGCACTTCAGGGCTAATTTCTGCAGCGATGTTAACTAAATAGAGAAGCAGATTTGTGAAACTTCCATGACAATTCTGTAGCAGTAAATGCTGCATAATTTATAACAGCAAGAAACATAATACATGTATTTTAAAGCATTTTGTTATTATTTGGTTTTATATCCAAGTAATAAATCACACAGTGAAAACCTGTTGGGCTAACCAGGAAATATATAGCAAATTTAATATTTGCTATGCAGACTCACAAAAGAAGAATTTTTTTCCTGCTGGCAGCATGTGGTAGCAAGCTATTTCCCACAACAGGGGATAAACTTATTCTCTTCACTGCAGTCGTCGTTTTGTTCAGACATCTTTATTTATGTGTATATATACTCCATTACTTACTTATAGGTACATCACAAATCACCACAAGAATTTAACAGAAAATTATCCTGCCAGAAAATTCAATTTGTCAAAAATTAAAAATGGAAACAAAAACATTAACACTTTAATAACAAAGTTCTTCAATGCTAACAAAATGAAAAACACAGGAAATAAACCAAATTCTGTTATAGTGAATTCAACTGAATGCTTCAATTGAAGTGTTTCAAGCTGATATTGTTATGTGTCAGATTTGTATTGCTCCCCCTATGGCACTAACATGTAAAATTAAATCATCAACTGATAAAATAAAAGCTTTTCAAATGGAAGTGTTCACATATTTTTAGTAATTAAAATTAATATTTTCTTTCAGAATGTCTGAATTACTTATATTCCCAGTATTTAGTCTGACATGCCCAAATGCTTATTTCTTGACCATCAAAAATCAAGTACTGAAAACATCTACATGAAAAATGCCAGGTAAAATGGAGATGTGGAGAAGCTGCTGTTTTTCTCAGGTAGTATGTGACATGAAGGATGGAACATCAAGGGTTTTTCTTCTATCACTTTGTTTCACTGCTTGCACTGATACAGCTTATGCCTTCACAGAATCACAGAATGGGTAAGGTTGGAAGGGATCCCACAGAGTCATCTGGTCCAACCTTGCTGCTCAATCAGGCCCATCTCAGAGCACGTGGCACAGGATTGTGTCCAGACAGCTCTTGAACATCTTCAGTGAAGGAGACTCCACAACCTCTCTGGGCAAATTGTTCCTGTGTGCAGTCACCTGCACAGTAAAGAAGTTCTTCCCCATGTTCAGATGGAATTTCTGTGCATCAGTTTCTGCCCATTGCCTCTTGTCCTATTGCTCAGCACCACTGAGAAGAGCTTTTCTTGTATTTAACCAAATGAGCAAACAAGATAAGCAATTATATAGTAAAAAGAAGGGCTAAAAAAGCATCCAGAACTCCTGGAATAGGACTTAGAGAAGTAATACAGGTCAGATTGTTAGACTTCTCTTAAAACTGAAGGATGGAAGAATGCTCTCAGGCTTTGTATCACACACAATGAAATAAACCAGGTGACAGTGGAAATTATTGATTAACCTGTTCATTCTTTTTAATATATTGAATTTCTTGCTCAAGTCATACATTCTTGTCCATAAATAAATCTCCTTGTTGACAGACAACAGTTCTGTCTCTTTTGATATGGAAAAAGTCACACCAAAACTCCTAACTGATGTTAACTGGTGACAGTGAGTGTTTGTAAACTGCTGCAGCCTGAAATAAATGAACTGTGTCAACACATTCCACAGAAGCAAAATTCTGCCTCTTGACAGGTGTATGTCGGTTCCTGACAGTAAACTGCAACAGATTCAAGCAAATTGACTGACTACAAAGGAAATGGGATTAATTTTACCGCATGTCTATGATTATAGTGGTAACCACACACTGAAAATACAAAAACATGGATCCAAAGATAAGAAAAGTGCAGTTAATTGTCATTTGTGTACATTTGCCTCTTGTCCTATTCTTCATAATTGTGTTTTTACCTTCATGGTTCATCCATATTCATAAAATAATTTGAAGTAATTACTTTCAAAATAACCTCTAGTGAAGACATAGCTCAGATCTTTTGGAAACAAAATGTATTATGTCTAACAGTTCTTCCATATTGCTGATGTGCTCAAAGAATACAGAAAATTTGGTAAGTAGAAAAAACTATCTTGTTCTTGCCACATTTCTTATAGTATCAAACCAGTGGTTCTGGCTTAAAGCCAAACTCTCTGCTAGTCTACTGATTTATCTCGGATATCTTTCACAATTAGGTCTGGATTTACAATCCTCCATTTGTGTCATTATTTACTTGTTCTTACTGAGAGAAGGCACATCTTTGGTAGTCATTCAACCATGTCACTTTACCAGTTAATGTAATTTCTCTCCTCCTCTTCTAAGGTTAAAAACCCCTTCAAAAACTTGTATTGCTTTGAGCTTGTAATTTGGTGGTAATGACCTCATGCTGATTATGAATAAATGCTGGCCAAATTAAAGACATCCCCATGTTAATATAAGTAAAGTAGGAAACCAGACTTTGCAGATTTGATCAATAAAGGACTAAAGGCCTCTTGCATTACAGACAATATAAGCCATATCTAAGGTGGGTCATCTTACAGCCCAGTGTTCTCTGCATATTGATTGGTTAAATTTAGACAGGATAGTACATTTTATTTTAAAGTACTGTTAGTAGCACAAAAATCACAAAAATTTTTGATAAATAGATAAGCACATTATACTTTTAATTTAGATAATTGTTTTAGAGTGTTTACGGAACCAAATCTGTCATAACTCTATGATATAAGCATTTCAAGAACCATTTTCAAGGAGTTTGTTTTGTATCTGTCTATTATTTCCTGGGTGCAACACAGTCATTGTTAATTACTTTCCACATTTCTTAAGTGAATTTGGTGTTTCTGAGCTAGGAAACATGTCTGATCAAAATCCCCTAAAAAACTAAACAATATACAGAGCTAAGGGAGCCAATTTGCAAGCTTTCAGGCACTATTTACTGGGGAGACTGTCCTGAGCAACCCAAAAAATGTGTACTGTATTTCATATCTGTGCTACATCATGTGCCAGAGATTATTACTGTCCCTCTAACAGCCAGTGGCCAGAAGCAGAACCAAGATGTCTGGCCGTGGGTTCAGGAAGGAGTGGGGTGCCGGGGTCACTTTGAGAATTGGAGGACACTCGTGCAGAGCCTCTTTCTCTTTTCATTCTTTCCAGATTGCTAAGAGAGTTGCTTCACCGACCCAAAGAAGAAGCCTTCTTTTGTTTCTCTCTGGGCTCCTTGCTTGCCTCAGGTCTCCAAGAAACTGTGTTTCTCAATCTTAAACTGTTTCAGGGCAAGTTCTGGAAATGGGAGCTGCCAGTTTCAGTGCCCAGGATGCCTACTTCTTTCCTTCCACAATGCAATAACAACTCAGAACTGCAACGCCAACACCAACTGGGTCCAGCTGGCTGAAAAAGAAGCAGAGAAATCGATGCCGCAGCTTTACCCCTGCCCCAGCTCCCAGTTCCAGCCACTGCCCAACTTCCAGCCCTGACCCAGTTCCACTCGCCACTGTTGATGCTGCTGCTGCCAGGAGAGACGCCCTGTTGGGTGGAGTGGAGCAAATGGCTCAAGGGGCATTTGACTGGTTTTAGACTCTGGGTTTCTTTTTGTTTTGTCTTTGTTCCCTGTTGGTTGTCTGTGGGAAGAGGAAGATTTTTTTAATTGCACAGGTTTGGTTGCTGTGTTGGTTTTTTTGTCTTTGTCCTCTCTCTCCACACGAGGCTGGGAGAAGAGGGCCTATCCATCACTTTGCCTGTGTCCCTTGGACCGCGCAGTCACCTATGGAGGCCACAATCCTGGGGGAGGAGGTTATCTGACATTTTTTTCTTTGTTCCCAGGGAGTCCCTGGGATTCAGCACTTTTTAGTATCTAGTGATTATTATTGTTACTTTGCCTGTTGCTCTTTCATTTTTTAGTAAACTGTTATTTTTCACTTATCTCTTCTTGCATTTGTGTCTCCTCATTGGCGAAAGGGGAGTAGCTAAAACTAAATGGGAAGATAACACATTTTGGAATGTCTGCCCTGTAAATTGTTTTAAACCATGACAGAGGCAAATGTAGCTGCCTTTGAACCTGTTTCCTCCCTTGTCACCCTTTCTAGAGGGCCACACAATAAAACTGTTTATTATGAGGGTATTTTTAGTGTAGTGAATGCCTCTCTTCCAAGGCATATCCATTAAGTCACTTTGGATGTATCATTAAAACTCCATCAGAGCGTTAAAGTAAATAATTGTTTTGTCCTTGCTCTGTGTCTGGAATTTTTATGGACTTGCACATGGTCACGAAGAGTCTTTATTTGACTTTGTGACTTTGCTGCTGACTTTGTGACTCATTGCTCTGAGTACCTCAGTGTACACTCATTCATGAATACAATTAGCATGCAGAAATAAGACATTTTTTCACTTTTATCTCCTAAAGGGGGTACATTTGAAACACATCAAACTGAGTGGTATTAGACTCCACAGAAGATGCCACTACTCATGCCTTTTCCTTAAAAGCAGATTTGACAGTTATTTTCATACAAGATCTTACTTGATTACATACTAATTCAGGAAATGAAATATCCATTTCTAGAAGATTTCAACTTGAATTTACCTAAAACATGCCCTAGAACATAGCCTATTAAGCAGATGTGGCAACAGCCTCCATTCACCCTTCTTAGAAATCTATTTTATGCCCCAAATTTAGATGAATAAGATACATGAGATGGACCCTAACCTCCCATTTTACCTGTATAATATTGAGAATAAATAATTTAGGCAACTAAGTGTCTAAAGCTTAGGGGAATGAATCTAGACTTTGGTCTAGATGTTAATCTGTAAAAATATGTATAAACTGTAAATACAAGAGCTGAGAAGATAACCAATTAAATCTCCACACCAAAAAGAGACATTTGTGGTACCTTTTTCTAGAAAAATGAAAGTCAGAGGCGCACCAAGATCATGCAAAAATAGGCTGTGGAACCATCAGACTTGGTGAAATAAATATAAACTGTTGTGGATATAATTTACTTGGCAGTTGCAGGTAATCTGAAAGAGAGTACAACCTAAGTGATTCATGTGTACTGAGAAAGCAGGTCTAATTCATTTCCGGAAAATCTGTCTTCGTTGCAGCCATTAAGCCAGGCTGAGTTCAGCACCTTAATCCTCTAGTACAGTTGTGTGCCTACTGTACTTCAAACTCCGTCTCAGTTTGAAGATTTCCAAGTATAAAGACCTTGCCTGGAAAGACTGTTCTTTGATACCCGCTATCAGCATCTTTATATCCTGCTTGCTTGCCTAAGGCTTCAGTCACAGTGAGGCACAGGAATTACTCAGGGATGCCTGATACCTGCGTATGGCATCTGCACAGTCTACACTTTGCACACGTCTTGCTTTACTGGCAGTAGGATGGTACTTTCCTTCCTGAATATGTGTGAAGTAAAGAAGCAGTGAAGCCATCTTTGTTCACAGTGTATCTCTGTTCTGCCTAATTGCTCTCTCCCTCTGATGAGGAAGCAATAAAGCCTATTTTTTAATCCTGCGTGTTTTCAGCATTCTAGAAATTAAAAAATAATACTGTATGTAAATAAAATCAGACTAAATTATGACGATGTACCTCAATGCCAAAAAATTCAAGCTGCTAGAAGAAAGGAAATTATTTGCCGCAGCTGTTTTTTCAGTAGTTGTGGCCATTTTCTTTCTCTGAATAAGCTTATCCTTTCATTCCTGAAGGAAGAATTTAAAATATCAGTCTAGTAGTTTAGAATCCAGTCTGGACTGGATGTTTTATTTGGAAATTACGACTGTTAAATCCTAAGAGATAACTTGAACCGTGTAATGTAATTCCTTGATAGGGTTTCATGTGTTACAGGAGATTTCTGCTGAGAGTTCTTATGTTATTGCACAATTATTAAAGCTCTGATCACCAGCTTGCTTGTGACACAGGTTGGAGCTAATAGTGCTGTCATCAGCAATGGCAAAAAGCACTTAGCAATGATCGGGTTTCTCTGCCCACCAGACTCACTGGTAGGGGAAACTGTGAAGAACAAAGGTAGGTGATGGAGTTTTCATTTAGCACAAGACTCTGAAAGGATGAGACATGGTCTTCCACATCCTTTTTGTCCCCCTTCATTCTTCTTGATCAATTAACTATTCTTATAGCAGTTAAGCAAAGTGGCAGATGATGCTCTGCAAATCTGGATGAGAAGAAGCAGAACAATTCAAATATCTGTCATAATGTTCATTGCAACTGGAAGATTCTACTACCCATTGATTAAAATGCTATCTATGCAAAAAATAAAATGAATAATCAGCAAGGGAACATTTGGACCCTAAACCCCCTATTTGATTTAAATGGGTGAATTGCAGGCGTGATGATATGTAGTAAGCTTTTCCTCCTACACAAGAAATTCTACATTTTCATGTGGTTTGCTGGAGAAAAGAATAGACAAACATACATATATGAAAAATTCTACTTGGAAATACAGAAACCATGGTTTGTTTTGGTATCTATCATCATGTTATCATGGGATTTCGAGTTGTATAAAACTTACAATAAATGTTGTCTGTGGTTTGATGTAGATGTGCATCTTTTTGGGTGATCTTTATCTGTTAGTCTAGTGCATTTAACAAAATGCTTTAGGAATGGGTACAGTTATATATACATACACTTAATAATCAGCCGGAAAGAATGGTTGAAAGAGATTTTTTTCCTCATATATTGTTTACTAATTTTCAGTTCTCCTTTGCTAAGAAGGTTTAAGGTATAAAATAGAAGTTGCAACTGTGGCCATGCATAAAACCTGAAGTAGGTCTTGCTGCATAACTTCATCCTGTGCTTTGATGGAAAACAAATGCCTTACAAAGTAATAAAGAATATTAACCTAGGCATCAATTTCTGTTGTATGATATAATAGTTTCAGTGTGATTGACCAGAGACAAATTAAATAAAAGTGACGGATTCACTCAAACCTAAGCTGACTGCTACTAGCATGGAGCTAGTGGAGTGGTGGCAGGCGATGGTATACAGTAAAAATGTGGAGAAATTTGGAGACTGTCAAGAATCATGGAATATCCTGAGCTGGAAGGGACAAAGTCATAGAAGTCCAACTCCTGGCCCTGCACAGTACATCCCCAAGAATCACATCATGTCCCTAGAGCATTGTCCAAACACTTCTTGAACTCTGGCAGGCTGGTGCTGTGACCACTTCCATGGGGAGCCTATTCCAGTGACCAAAAACCTCCGGATGAAGAACCTCTTCATAATATCCAACCTAAACCTCCCCTGACACAACTTCAGGCCGTTCCTTTGGGTCCTGTCACTGTCACCACAAAGAGATCAGTGTCTGCCCCTTCTCTTCCCCTCAGGAGGAAATGGTAGACTGCAATGAAGTCTCCCCTCAGTCTCCTCTTCTCCAGGCTGAACAGACCAAGTGACCAGAGCTGCTCCTCCTATGGTTTCCC
Organism: Oriolus oriolus; assembly: GCA_013400235.1. Lineage (NCBI taxonomy): Eukaryota > Metazoa > Chordata > Aves > Passeriformes > Corvidae > Oriolus > Oriolus oriolus. The sequence continues at coordinate 282,374 of VXBT01004279.1, read as the reverse complement.
CTCAAAGCCTTTCACCATCTTTGTAGCCCTCCTTTGGATGTTCTCTAGTTGCTTTATATCTTTTTTTATACTGTTGTGCCCAAAACTGCACACAGTACTCAAGGTGAGACCACACCAGTGCAGAGCAGAGCAGAAAAGAGACAAGGCATGTCTTTGATTCAAGTTTTTATTAGAGTGGAAACATACTTAAGATGAATGTTTGACCCTGGTCTTGGTTAAACTTCCATTAGAGATCATTAGTTTGATGTTCCTGCTGGAAGAAGTAGATGGGTGCTCTTCAAAGCTGGGATCTTTTTCCAATTGAAACACAGAACTTTTACCCAAAATGCTGTGGGACTAGACATGGTCTTGGTACATTAGCATTACTTTGGTTTTTTTGTCACAATATTTGATTCCTCTTGCCCAAAAGTTTCTTTTATACTGAGCAAGCTTTCTGATTATAAGTTGGAGAAGTACTTCTAAGGGTACACAGGGGTGACTTTTCCAAAGTCTCTTGGTGGGAGCTCAAACAAGTTTGTTTTACAGTTTTTCAATTAAATTCTAGATTTTTGAGCTGGCTGCTCTTTTCACCTACTTTGGCAGAAAAGTTACTCTTTCACTGTGAAATGGAGCAAGTAAAGATAATGAACTTCTAAGCTGTCTATTTTTGTTAAGTGTACTACATCTAGTCTTTCCATTTGGCAGAGGAGGGGCTTTAGCTTTTGAAAATAATATTTAAAAGTTACCAGAGATCACCTATAAGTGAATATAACATTTCAATTTAATCAGGTTTATTCATGTTAAAGATTTCATACTTGAACATTCTCTAATATGGGGCTATTTCTGCCAGATTCTGAGCTCTTCTCGAGTGATGCCGAAACCCTAAGTTCTGATTGAGATGCACATAAGCTGAAGCTTCTATCTGGCGACATAAGATGCTTAGTTAATCTTGCAAGTTTAGATCCTATGGGAAGTGTTTCCTTACAAAAAAAAGGATTATCCTTTGATGCTCTTCCTTCTAATTGTAGTATTTCTAGCATTCTGGCATTGTATTTCTCACTTTTTCTATTTCTCAGTCCCATTTATTATCTACTGGATCAACTAACGTTTTTCAATCCACTGTAGGTGGAGAAAAAGTAATTAGACTACTACGGGGGATACTAATTTCTTCTTATCTTTTCCGTCAAACTTTAATCTCTAAATTTTAAAGAGGATTTGTTTGATCCCTTTCAAACCAGAATGTTATATTAAATTTTTTCTTCTAATCTAATTGGTCATTTTGTTATATTGCATGTGCAGTGACTTCATATCCATTTAAAATTAAATAATAACAGGAAAAATATAAAGGAAAAACTGAGAAGAGAGATGACACGATCCTGTATGACACTACCATAGGGATACTACAATTCTGCTGTTGCACTCTAAGTCTGGTGAGACTCAGACTTGTCATGCCATTTTCATTTAGTGAAGCAAATCATGTCAAGGCATATTTTTTTCCTGCCCAACTGTCACACAATGTTGAGTTTGTGCCACTTATTGTGGTACTAATTAGGCTATCTCTAAATTTAATATCATCTGGAGAAATTTATTGATAAAAACTGTCAGGCTATAAATTCTGAACACGGAGGAAGTAGGAGGAAGCAAGCTGAAATTAGACCCTTTATTTATAGTTAGTGTTGTGGAAGTCCAGAGGGAGATGCATCTATTTCTATCATGACTAAGCATAGACTGGAAAACGGATCCTTACAGTTATAATCTTTCTTTCCGTGTGGCTGTTGTGCACAAATGGCTGTACCACTCTTGCTGCAACTTGTTCATTCTAACTTGATCTGACAAAAGCCAGAGAACATGACACTGTGTAGATGTTCAGATGACAAAACAAAAAAAA
>VXBT01004279.1:264684-280468 GCA_013400235.1 Oriolus oriolus | reverse complement strand
AAAAAAAAAAAAAAGAAAGGAAAAACAGGCCCACAGGCTGTAAGCAGGCTCAGAAAGTATCTTATTAGGATCCTGCAAAAGGAATCAAAGTAGGAAAAAAAGGGAAAAAATGGCAAGAAAATAATTATTCTTTGTAATGGTTGGCAGGAGTTCCTGGAAAAGTTTGAAGTTTGTTGCTGTTTCTTGCTATCTGTACAAATCATGTTAACAAAAGATTTTCTATCTGTATTTTTTTTTGTATATATATGTGTATATATATGTGTGTGTGTCTGTGTATATTAAATATAGTTTCATAAACACATAAATCCTATAGGTCAGTATTTTATTTACTGTAATTGGGACTTTTACTTACAATTTTTACAGGTACTCATCAAATAAACTTCCATCCTTAAGCTGCTTAAAGATTTGCAAGTCCTCTGACAGGAGTTGCAAAAATGCTTCAGAATTTCAGAAGTGAAAATACTTAGTAAATGGCAAGCTACAGGGTAGCTGCTGTGGCATTTGGAAGATGGTAACATGGAGAAAACTGCTGGAGCATAATCCTTTAAAAAATAACCTTTGATTTTTTTTTGGAGTAGTCTTGTGAGGAAAATCTGGACTCACAAAATGTGTATTGCCAGATTAACTGAACCCTCAGCTGAAATACTGACTTCATTTAGATTTGAGGCCATATAAATTAGACTTCTAAATTCTCAAAAACTGAAAAGTGAAAATCCTGCTGATGGAATTCAGCTCATTGAGGGATTTCTTTCCAAAGGGTATCTAGGGTTAGCTGTTTGCCTGGTTTGGCTCTTCAGTCAGTGGCAAGAAATTAGTGTCCATTTCCAAGGACAACTAATGCAATCTTCAGAGAAGAATCTGCCCTCAGTCAGCACTAACTGATAATTTTTTCCTGCCTCGAAGCTTATATATAAAGTTCCATGATATATTCTGAATTCTAATTCTTCCCAACACAAAAAAAACCATTTTCTGACCTGGATGCATATTGAAAAAAACAATCTTTTGATAATGGAGGGAAAGCATGCCTAACACATTGTGTCCGTGAGTTACTGATAAGTGATTTCTTTGCACTAAATAAACATCTGTATACTTAGTTTCATGCATACAGATATGAAGCAAAAAGACATTTTGAGAAAGACATTTAGTTTTTTTCAGTATCTTAAAATTTGAAATTTAAATAATGCCACAGAAAAGGTAAAATATATAAGTATCCTACACTGTTAATGTGGGTTTTACCAAACAAGTAAACTGTTTGCACCACATTTTGTCATGAACACTAAACAGACTATTCAGAAACAGTCCTGGAAGCTGCTACTGGAAGCTACTGGGAAGCATTTTAGGGGGCATCTTAAATATACAGTGTATAAACTTCTGCAAAATCACTATAGATTTGTGAATCAAACTACTTACTGAATTTTTTATTAAGCATTATTACATCAGAAAACGTATTTTTTTACTTATAGCTGGTCAGCATTATTGCTAGGGAATAAATAATATCTCAGATCTGGTCAAATCAATGATGATGACGGTATTACCTCTTCACAGAAGGCCCGTCTTACTTTCAAGTAACAATGTATACAAGATATTACATTGAAGTATTATACAAGAGTGCCTTTTGTAATCCATTCAAGTCAACATTAATATACAATGAGTATACATAAGATAATAATTAGTGTTAACTGGGGTTGAAATGGGAGGAGCTGAATGGTGAAGTTTAGATATTGGCTCTTAGAGGCTGTGACAGGGTTTGTGCATTGCGACACAAAGTATGTTTTCACTGTTGCCACTGAAAGTGTGCGGTGTAGTGCACATAGAGTGATATGATTTAATTTTTCCAATCTTATTCATATGATAACAATTAAGAGTCATACTAGCACCAAAGAGGAAATAGATTTTTACAAGAAATACAAAGAACAGAAAAATCCCCTTGCTTATGTTAATGTGTTCTGAATGTAGAAGCAAAATGGAAAGCAAGATTTTTAAAAAATTCTATTCACAAAATACCTTGCTTGTTCAGGCAGTGAGATACAAAATAAAGTGTGTGTTACTATGAGATAACATTCACCTCTGGGGCTGTTGTAAAGGAAAAAAAAATACAAATTGCATTCTAAAGAGCTACTGCCTTCAAAGAACTTCAGAAAATTGGTATTACTGTTAGGAACACTCTAAAGTACCTAATTAGGATTTTGGAGATGGGATTAATGAACCTTTTTTAAGAAAAAGAATCTGTGCTTGTTAGAGCAATGATAGACATTTCTACTTATTCAAAAAAGAGTAGTGAAACATAATGGCTGAATCCTTTTCTTTCATATGTGCACTTAAGTACAATGTTTTAAATATACAAAAAGAAAGTCAAACTTTCAAGGAGGCAAGTGGTCAAAAGTCAGCCTACTAGAGTAACTTTAATATACCCCTTGTGCTCATGTCTTAGAATAGCTGTCTCAGTTTAAGTTCATTAGTTGTTCTATCTGTAATGGTGCAGGTTTTTATTGTCTTTGCAGTGATCTTGGATTCGTTTGAAGACAGTTGCTCCCTCCAGTTAGCTCCTCTTTACACTAACTGAAACCAGTGAGATAATCTTTTCTCTCCAGTCTTTTTGTTTTTTGGACCATTCTTACTGTTTGCCTCTTACTCTTTTGCATATTTTATTCTTTTTTAAAATAGGTGGTAGTATTCAGATCTGGAAAAAAAATGAACCAATGAATAAGCAGAGGCCTATTGACACTGAAAAGAGGGGGCTTCATTTACCTTACATATGAACATCTATTTACCCATTCTAGTTCACTAATACCTACATCTCTGTTGGAAATCATATTGCATTGTTGTTCTGTACTCAGCATTACTCCCAGAGAATTCTCACATACTCTTGTGCAAAATACCTGTTCTGTGAAAAAACTATTTTCCCCCCATATTTCTGCAGATGATTAATCAGGTCCTAGTAGTTGCAATACATATTCCTAACCAGAACTCGTCTCGATATGAGGAAAGTTCTATCCAGATTTCTAGCTCTGAAATATCATCTGTACTCATCTCTTCAATTAAAATCACGTCTGACCTTAACTAATGCTAATTGAAAATCTAAAAGTTGTTTTTTTATCAAGTTATTGGTGAGAAATATAAGCTTTTTTATTTGATCTCTTTTTTTTCTTAAATTAGCATAAGTACTGAGGTGAGTATGGGAAGAGTCCAGCTAGTGACACCCAGGTTTTCTTTGGTAAACTGCAGTTGTGGGTACTCTGAGGTCCAGAAGTTATCCCATAGCACCCCTTGGTGCTCGACATCATATTGAAAGTATTTCTCCCTGTGCTCTTCCTGACTGATTGAAGTGCCAGAGTCGTGACTGAGCTGTTGTGGTTTAATCCCAACTGGAAATTAAGCACCCCTCAGCCACTCACTCAACCTCCTTCTCTTCCCCCCCACCCTGGTGGAATGAGGAGGAGCATCAAAGGTAAAACTTGTAGATTGAGATAAGAACAGTTTAATAGTTGAAAACAAAATTTAAAAAAAAAAAAAAGAAAAAAAACCCTCACAAACAAGTGATGCACAATGCAATTGCTCAGCACCTGCTGAACAGTGCCAGACTCCCCTTCCTGAACACAGATCAGCCATCCTTCAAGCCAGCTCCCCCTGTTTATATACTGGGCATGACATTCTATGATGTGGAATATCCCTCTGGCCAGTTCAGGTCACTTGTCCCATCTATGCTCCCTCCCAGTTCCTTTTTTGCCCCTTCTCACTGGCAGAGCATGAGACACACACAAAAAGAATAGTACTTGATTTAAGATAAACATGACTTAGCAAAACCAAGAACAGCAGTATGTTCTCAACATCATTCTATTTGGAATCCAAAACACAGCACTGCAGCAGCTATGGAGAAGAAATTAACTCTATCCCAGCTGAAGCCAGGACACTGGCTCATCAATATTTTATGCTAGTCAGCTGAGAAGTTTTAGGCAGGTGTAGGTCACATCCAAAAAAATGGCTTTCCAAATAACAGTATCTTACTAGTTTTCACCACGTATCTAGATCTACTGACACTTAGCAGAGCTAAGTGTCCCCATTGCAATGATTCAAAATACTAAAAGAAAAGCAAGAAATAATAAACAATGACTCAGTCTGAAGAGAACAGATGTTTTAGAAGGCATGTCTCATCAGAGGCCCCCCAGTCTTTGCACATATATTATTCAAGGAAAGATGCCAACCAGCAACTTCAACTGGCTGAGACAGGTCACATTATTTAACATGAGTTAGAGCCTGTGTCTTCACCTGTCTGCATTGCCAATAAAGCCAAAAGGTAGAAGGCTTGTCTTCAATTGTTGTGAGCAAATGTTCACCTGACAAACAACAGGTGAACTACTACTAGAGTGCTTTATATTTTGGTTTCTTAACGTTTACTTACCTCAGAAAAAGTTAAAGCTTTTTCACTTACATTTCAATGATGGTGAAACACAAAAACCACAAAGTATATAAATAACTTACATTATACATCATTTATTATAACTCCAATATATTCATGGCAGCATGGCAAATCAGTATAGATTTTCATATTTTGGTATATAATTCATTAGCTTGGTATTCTACAGTGTGCTGCTTTCTAGGTCACCAAGCACAAGATGTAAAGTTTGTAAGGTGCAGGATAAGAGGCTGTGCAAAGGGTCCTCGCCTTCTAGGCAATGGAACAAGTGAAAGATATGTCTTATTGTGTGGCTATTAACAATGCTGCCAATTTCCGATGTAGTAACTGCTCAATGGGGAGGTTTTATGGGATTAACTATTTAATTGCTAGTAGAGTGCCACATAAAGAAATTGAAAACTTAGATGAGGAAATTCTTACTCAAACGAAGTGATTTTCATTAGTTAAGTATATATCAGACAGGTGAGAGTTCCTTTAAAGAAGATAGTATAGAAAGCATAAAAGATAAATACCTGGGCATCCCATGTAAGTTATTATGTATTTTCCACAGAAGAAATACTTTCCTGTCTCTGTCTTAAACTCCTACTGGGTTATCTGCTTAGTCTTACAGATTCTGGAGAGAGGGTTGGGAAAGTGGAGTTCTATTTTTAAAAAATCCTTCCAGACAGTGTGAGCAATGACTGCTTTTTCTATGGATTCATATCCTAGCATCCTGCCTTAGCCTCTGGGGTTGGAATTTATTTTGTATAACTTTAGACATCAAAAAGTTATACATCTAAGTATGAGATAGTCACCTATGCTCCACTCACAGTCAAAGAACAGAAACAAGAACCTCCAACAGAGAAATTCATCTGAACCATCTTTTATGGCTATAGCAGCACAAGACAAATGTCCCTCTGGTGCCTATTTCTCTTCACTGACTATAGAAACCACGTGAGTACAACAGACTCAGAGGTGTAATTTTGAGGTGCTTAAGCTAAGCCAGATGTATTCAACTCTAGGTTCTTAATTAGTTCCTTTTTGTCTTTATATTTATTCATTCAAAATTAAATGGTTTCAGCTGTAAGGACTAAGAAAGACACACCACAGAAAATCATACTAGATTTGTGGTATTCTGGAAAGTGTGCATTGCCATTCATGTCATTGAGAGAATAAGCTGAATTTGGATCTCCTGACTTCTGAGGCATTTTCTATCTGGTGGTTCCCTGAATATAGAATTTTGTTTTATCTAGAAGACTTATCTCTCATCTATTTTGAGAAAAGGTTTGATGGCTATGGTTTAAAACACAGGAAGATCCAGCAAGGCAAGATGTGATGAGACAATATTTCTTATGAAGCTGTGGAATCTTACAGATATAGTAGGGTCCTGGATGTTCCTGAGGTTTATTACAATTCATTGAATTCTGTAGTATTAAAACTGATTTTGTGAATCTAGGTTTTTATGCATTAGTATCAAATGATTTTACTTGCTTTACCTTGAAATGTGTTACTGAAAAACCCCTGATAATTATTCCCATTCTGGACTTCAGACTGATACTAGATATTAGAGATGTACTTCATGTGTACAAGTATCTATTAAGATTTTTTTTTCTGTTGTTAGATATTTATTATATTCCTGTCTATAAAACAAAAGTATTTTTTCCTTGGCAGCTACTCACTTGCTCACAAACTGGAAGAAATAACATTGTTACTAAATATAAACAAACCTACATCTTCCAAGACAATAATTAGACTTGTCAGTTGCAGTTTAAAGTAGTGCAATGACTTATGTTTCATCTGATGGAGGGAAGTCTTAATGACATAAATCAGTACTCTATCAGGAACACATAAGCCTTCCTATTCAGATTTTTTAGTCTTCTTCTGTTCGGTGTGTAATTGATCACTCAAAATTTTGTCATCCCATTCTTTGAGTGATTTGACTCCCTATAACCTTTGGAAAAATTCTTCTTTAACAACTCATCGAATTGAATATGGGTCGGAATGGAATATGGACCATTAGCTAGGTGAGCCTTTAATAGAATTTAAGTTTTAGCTGTATATAAAAATAAAACTTGCTTTCATTTACTTGTACAGTCAGTGAATACTGAGAATGAGTAATGACGTATTCACTTTATGAAATGCACTCATTATATTTCATGACCCATGATCAGTTTACAGCCACATAAAAGACAGATTTTATCATAGAGATGACACCTGGAACAAGGAAAAAAAACATTGATTGTATTAGATGAGGCACTTGTAGAAATTGCAAGTGATTGACTATTAACACACTGCCATAAAATCCAGCCCTAACAAGTGAAGAATCCACTGTTTTAATCACAGAGGGAAAATCAAAGAATAAGGCTGTCGCTATCTACTGCAGCATAAATGACTTTTAAATAACAAATTAAGCAGAAATAATGGCTAATCTTTGTTCAAGCTGTTTTCACTCATGATCTAAATTATTTTAGATACATTTTTAGGAGTGTGTTTTTTCACACTGCAATTTTAGAAATCTCTCATTCAACCTGCTGGAGGAGGTTTTCTTCTCCTAGAGGAAGTCACAGTTCAATAATCAGGGATGTTATTTAAGTCATCAGATGCCTTTTCATGAATGTTCTTTGCAGCCTCACAACAAAACTTGGCTGCCACTACTTAGATAAATGATGCATGCAATGTGTATCTGTGTTAGCAGACATTTGCTGAGGTCTGGCTGCCCCAATTAAAGGACAGATGAAATAATTTAATGTACACCCTCTTATTGCTATCCTGGACTCTAAGAGTTTTCACACTAAACAAATACTCTTTCCTCTCGTCCAGTGTCTTTGAAACAATGCACTTACATAAAGCATATTCATACTATCTGCTTAAAAAGACATTGCATCCCTGCAGAAAGGAATTAAGTAATTAATGTCTACAAGAACCATTTCTTCCTAATCATGATGAAACATTTTCTCTTGCCCACTGTGCCAAACACCTGCCAAACACATGTTCAGACTTGGCTTGACAATTTACAGCACAGCTGTGTGGCTCTGTTACAATTTTAGTCATCACAGAAGTGTGAGTTTGCCCTTGCTAGAATGAGTAAAAATTTATATTTAGGTACCCACTGGTCAATAAAGTTCAAAAATTAAGGTCTCATATAGTTCCAGTGTTCCTACTTGTGTTGGTACCTAAAAGAAGAAGTGTCTACAGAAGTAAGACTAAAACTCAGGTTATTTGAGAAAGGAACATAAATTGGTATATATTTAGTCTATATCTATTCTCAAATATTCTTGACTAATCTTTACTGTACATGTTAAAGTGGTATAATATCTTTAATAATATAAACAATTAGAAAGTAAATATGTTTTTCTAAAAATATTTTCTAAAATTATAAGATACCTCTGTGTTTGCAATACATCTTTAACAGGATATGACTCTTATGTAGTCTAAAGGAGTTAGAGATGAAATAACTTTTGTGGATCTTGTCTTCTGTCTGTAGAATTCAATCTAAGCAAAGTACAAGGGTGTACTCACTGAGATGAAATTCAAAGATTTTCAGGAATTTATCATGGAATTTGCCTTTGAAACAAGATGTTGATTTACAAATTAGATCCTACTTGATAAACTGAATAAAGTATATCAAACCAAATAGATTTGTATGATAATTCAGCTCTTTTCAATACAGTACTGTAAAGAAGGAAGTGGTTTTCTCTCTGAGGAAGATTGCTCTACTGCTTCATATAACCTAGGGTAGGCATCTTGGTGCAAACTCATTTTTAGCTCAATGCCTAGAAAATAAATAACATATTCCATATCCTTTAATTTCATTACAGATTAAGCCTTTGAGAAAAAGAAATTATGGACATTCAGAGGTAAAACACAAGATACATAATGCCCAAGTACATCATGTACTTCTGTTTTGTTCAGTTGCTGATAAAAACAACAGTAAAAAGGGGGTTAAAAATAGAAGACGAGGATGATAGAAGCATGTGAGAGAATGGACTTTTGTGAGTTAATGACTCAAAACATTCCCCAGTTGTGAAGGCATCAGAGTGCTTTTTTAGAGCTGCATTTAGAGGCAGGAGTCTTTTGGGTGTGTAATGGTCAATCTCTGAGACAGAGACTGCGTGATGAGCTATGAATGAGATAAGAGAAAACCCTGCAGAGGCAGGAAGGAGTCTCTTGTCAGGCCTACACAAACTCCTGGGTTGTAACTCCCCCTCCTATCCCCCCCACTGAAGGTCTGATGGGGCATCCTGGCTCAGAAGCCTGAGAGGCAGCTGTCATGTCTTCGAAAATGTTATAAAATATCAAAGACTCCTGAAGCACTCCCAAACTCATTTCCGAGGCCTTCCACCAGAGCACTGAAAGCTGCTCCCTGAGGGCAGGTACCCGGGCATTCCCACCTAGCCTGAGAGTATTTTAGCCCATTGAACTTTATGTTTTGGAGGCTTGCCCCTCCACCCCCACCCCGATGTACCGTCACTTCGACCAAGGGACATCTAATCTGCAACAATGAAGACTCATGGAAGGTTGACAGTGTGGTGAGATTTTCACTCTTATTCTCCCTCTCTCTCTCTTTTTCCTTTCACGTGTCCTTGGGTGATATTTTTGTGTTTTCACATTGCAACGCTTTCATATTGTTACATTACTATAGATAATAACAATCAAAACAGCTACATACCTGCTTTCCTTTTCAACCAAATTGTTCTAAAATAAACCATAAGAAATTTATATATATATATATATGTATATATAGACTTGCAAACATTGATCAGTGTTTTTTCACTCTAATCCACACCAAGGAATCTATTAAAAAGAACTTGGGTTACTCTTGTCTCCTGGGACAGGTCATGACAAAGCACAAGTGTACATTGGCTTGCTATAATCTGTCTTTTAATTTTTAACAAGACAGTGGAATAAAATTTGCTATATAGGGTCCATTTTACTTAGTAAAATTGTACAGTCAGTCGAAAGAGCAGCTGGTGACATTGTAGTCAATGCTCTCCAAAGCTAATTGAGAATGATAGAAAAAAAATCTGATGTAATATATAGCTGCACAGATTTCCTTCCCACCCCAGACACTCATTACACACATCTGTTCTTCATTCCCAATGAAAAACACAATTCCTCTGAGTTTCTTCCAAAGAAACTCATCAACAACCCAGAAAAAAAAGAAGCATACATGAAATATATGTTGAATTCTATCCACCCTGGATTAACAGTTGCTCTAACCATTATCAAATTCTAGTGTAATTTCAAATATATAATCAATATATATTTTCTTCATTAAATTTAGAAATATTCTGACCTGTGTTATTGTGGTACCTATAATATGAAAATTATGCTCATAAATACAGAGAAATTGTTGCAATGGAACAGCTTGTGATCTAAAAGAGACAGCAAATAGAAATGTTGATTAAAATATATGTTTTGAAAAATGGAAATCCATTTTGATAAGTTGGTGGCTTCTAAATCCTGATGCCATTTTCCTGGCTCTTTTCAGGTGTTTAAATAGCCACAGAGCATTTTTTATTAGTTTAGATATTAAATCAAGCTGTATATCAAAAATTAAGAAAAAAATACTTGCCCTTATATTTTCTCCAAGGTCTTAGGTACTGAGTGTTAATTTATCATGTAGTTGTTAATCCAGTAGACAGGTCTGAGGTTTCAGCAAGTTATGTTCTACTAATAACATCCTTTTCAATGCACCATTAATTGTATTTTTTTGTCATCTGATATTAAGTCAGTTTTTCTGCTTGTACACAGCCATGGAGTCCTAACCCGTTTGATCTGGTAACTTTTTTTGCATGCTGCAAATTTGGCCCAAAAGTGAAGAAAATAACACAGTATTCCTCTTTTGATGGACGCACCACAGCATTATTTTCTAGATTCATATGTCTTCATGACTAAGTGTGTCAGCTGAAATGGAGTCCAGAAATTGAAGTGGTCTTGTTTCCAAATGCTCATCTCTACCATCAGAATGTCAGTAATTGGGATTAATTGTAATGAGACTGTGTTCCTGCTCGTGGTTGCTGGAGACACTAGAATTCAAAGATGCAGAGCTGTCCTATCTCTCATACTGAACATGACCTAGAATTATTTCCAGTCTCTTACTCCTTCGCAGCTGGGCCTGTACCATAATTATTTGTATTTCTGTATTGTCTTCCTGAGATTCTGTAGCCTCACATGTCTGACATGGCTTAATAGATCTATTCTGAAATTCACTATTAATTTTGGGAATATTGTTGGTCATGGATATGGAGTAGAGACTTGCAGATGCAAGAGGGAGAGAGGCTGAGTGCTACATTGCAGCCTTGAGTGTGCTTACTGAGTAAGCTCCACATGAGCTGTTTTAATTTACACTTCTAGTTTCTTTTAGTGACACAATCTCTTCATGGTCAAATGACCCAGTTCTTTTATTTTTTCCATAAAATGACATAATGCTTGGGTTCTTCTCTTTTAGGAGGAAAGAAACTTGAGAAGTCTATAGAGGAGTTATGGTGGATATACTGTATGACATTGACAAGACAGTACTTAAACTCCTTCAGGCATGTGTAAAGGAGCAGAGACCCACAACTGGGTATTTACTATCACCACTGCATCACAATAAGAAACGCTGCTCTGAAAAGGAGACCCAGAGGAGTAATCCCATGTCAAAAAGTGATGAGAACTCTTATTCCAAATACCAGAAACCCCTCTGAGACTTAATTTTTCATCCAATGCAATGTGAGACACTAGTTAATATATTATATTTACCATTACAACTGTGTGTTTTTATACTGCCTAGCACAGAAAATCTTTGAACTCCTTGGAGTGATAAAAATCACCAGAACTAGTAAATTATACATTGTTTCACTGGGAAATACAGATGTGAGCAGCGTTTCCAAAGCGCGCACACAATGATGATAGTGTTTTATACATGTTTTATCTCTGCAGTCATACATTTAAGATTTAAATGCATAAACGAAAACCCTATTTTGTCCTAAGGATTTTCAGACACTCAGAAATTATTTCATTATCCTGTCTAATTCAGTAGAGCTCTAAAAGTCAGCACTTAAAGTGAATGCTCATTTACCAACACTCATTTACCTAGACACTCTTCTAATCCAGTCTACTACTGATAATTATGTTGGACTGTAAACACTGAACAGTGCTGTCTATTTTGTCTGGTAAACATGTAGAAGAATGTAGATATTTGAAGGAAGGCAGCTCTGATACAACCTGGAGTGTCTGGCATCATCAACGAGCAGTTTCACCATGCCCCTGGAAAGGATAAAACTTAACACCCTCATTTACAAGCAAGTTCTCTTACAGGTATAGCATTCTATCCTATTGCTAAGAACATTAAAAATGTTCCCCCACTGTTACTCACTGTTTGACATGGCTTCTTTGTTCTGTTGTGCTCTTCAACATATTCTCCTGAGAGGCAGACTGATAAAATACTAATGTGAAAATCACTTAATCTTATAAGGTTATAATTTTGTGTTTAAATCTCCTACCACCTGTCATCAAATGAGGATGTTGTTTGATAATCTCGGGGTTTTTTAAATTCTGTTTTCTTTATTTTTTAATTTCCATGTTACTTGGGAAATGTATTTGAGGACTTTTGTAGTAGTAGTTCTTTGAAAATTGGTAATGTTTTAGGTAGAACCACTGAACATCACTGCAGAGGAGCTTTGGTTACATCACGAGGTTTACAAACCTGTAGAAATAACATGGCAGGCTCTGGCTGTGCCAAGCTGAGCTAAGATAGCTTTACTATGTGGCTAAGGAGCAGACTAGGACCTTTCCTTAGGGGGTCCCAAACTCAGATAGCACAACAGCAGCTAAAGTTTGAACCACTGTTAAGAATCTCCTACTAAAACCTGCTGCACGTCTTACAGGCAGTATTCTGAGTGTATGGTGATGGGCTTGGGAGCCTGCCAAACCCTAATTACAGCCTGGATTGCAGGATCTCAGTAACACATAAATTAACAAAGCTTCTTGCTGACTTTCTGTTCTCTGGTCATCCATAATTTCCCTACAGCATATTATTAGAGTAATAGCTGTAGCATCATTCTCAGTGGAGGTGTCCACAAGTGACTGCATTCCTTCAGATTTCTTGTTTGGAAGAAGCTGTCTAATTCTTGGAAAAGGATGCAGTTCCTTTGTGTTTAGGAGCAACCTGTTCTTCAAATGGCAAATGTACAGCAGAATGTTAGCAGACAAACACTTAGGGTAGGATTCAGTTCCCAAAACAGGTGTCTATTAAACCAATTTATGTGCCTTAAGTATCTGCATGTGTCTGGAAAATAAATATAAGGTCCTTTCACAGAATCTTGATTTTCTGAAACAAAAGCTCCTGGCCAGATGAGAAGCCGCAGAACAGGTCATATTGTAGTAATGCCTATATTCAGACAACTGTAAACCTCCCTTGATGTCTGATCCCTGCTTCTGAATCCATGGAAATTGATAAAAGGCAATCCTTAATATACTCCCATTCAGATGCTGTCAGTAACACATTTCCACTAGAATCTACTTCCCTCTTTCAATCTGCTATTTTTAGAGACAACAGCTCCTCAGACAGATGGGAAGCCTCTTGCTCTGGCTAAGCCTATTTTGGAAAAATTTCTGTGACTGTATCCAGTGGGTCATAAAGATGTTTGAATAGTAAGCTTTCTGAAGGGCTTTCCAATAAATTATGTCAAGTTTTTGGCTTTTACTGGGCTAATGTATGCATATGCTGTTTGAAAACCAACCGAGAGTTTAACTGACCAAACAGAAGGCTAATACTCTTTCAGATACAGCTGTGAAAATTCCATTCTTAAGCACAGATGTCATCCTTTATGTCACATTTTATGGAAGACAATAATTATATGGAATAGTTTATCCTTTTACCAAGATCTTGCTAGGAGTTATGTCAAACAGAGCCTGATTTAATTGTGAGTTCTTTTTGGACACCTTTCTTTGGACTTCCAGCTGCAGTGTGAAAGTATCAGGATCAGAAAGTCCTCTTATTTTTTTTTTCCTGCCCAAGACAAATAAAGTTTAAGTATAAAAACCTAATTTAGAAAATGCACCAAGATGGCACAACTGAAAATTCCCTTTCTTTTGCTTCCAAGATTTGCTACAGGGTAGCACAGCCTTCAAAAGTCTATGAATATAAGCCTCTGAATTCACCAGTCCTCCAGATTCAACCAGCTACAGGACCAATATGTACCTCCATAGACTTATAAGATGCAAACCTATTTTAGGAAAGTAAGGATGACAAAATTTTGCTGTCCTCTTCAGATGAACTCTTGGAAGAACAGTGCTCTATCTTCCAGCAGAAAAGAGTGGCTTGTATATTCAGTCTGCTCTCTGTGGAGAAAAAAAAAAAAGAATTGGATTTGCAAGTTTGTAGTCAACATATGAGCTGTGAAGAATTGTTCCTGGGTCTGACAGCACAGTTAAACACAATGGTGGAAGATTTTTTTACAACAGAAACATTTTCTGTAACTTTACAGAATCCACTTACCAAAGATATACGTGCTACCAAATTTCTGTTTAAAGTTCCCTCCTTTCTCAGAACAAGATTCAACTGAAAGAATTTTAACTCAATAAATCATGTCTCTCTAGAGAGAAACCAGCAACACAGATGTAAGTTGAAAGCCATACTAGCCCTCCTTTACAATAAGAAAAACATTGAAAGAAGTTGAAAATGTTTAACATCCCAGAAACAAAGATAATGCAAGTTTTAAATGTTGAAGTTTTGCCAAGCACAGTACGTTTTCTCAGATATAAAAGAGATGCCAGAGAACAGATGTAGGTTTGATCTGGCTTCTCAAACAGGTTAACTACTTATGGTCCTAACTTTTAATAGAATCTAGTAAAAAGTCTGTTCATTCTAATCAAGGACAAATGTCTTCTTTGTTACATAATTTCCATAAAGTACAGGGGGGCTGTAAGACAATGAGAAGCTGACCTTAAGATAATGATATTATATTTATAGATCAGAAAATGCTGGTCCAGATTTTTGCTAAATTAGTATGTTGGAGCTTAAATGAAGTGAAACTATTTTGTGTATTAAACAAATTCTCAGAACATTTGACAGTACAAATTTGGTAGTTCTTGAAAATTAGGTGTACTGCTGTGAATGAGTAATTAGGTGTAATTAGATAACAAATTAATGAGCTGAAAAGCTTAAAAGTAATGAAGAAAAAATATAGCCCAAATGAATTACAGAGAAATACATAGATGACAAAATGAAGTATGCAATGCTCAATAATTTTCAAATATTTTAAAACACAATTACAAGTATTTTATACCTGTTGAATATTCTTTTATTTATTTAATAGGCAACATGATTTTTGACCTGCTTTTGTATTCTTTGCAATCTTCTAAGGTGAAAGTAATAGTCTATCTCTTTGTGTGACATGGATGAAAACTGAAGGTTATTTCTTACACATGCTAGAGTATGCATGTCTGTGTGTGGCTGTGCACACGTATTCACTCACATCCACATGCGAGAACTTGGATTTCAGTTTCATATCTCATCCAGCCCCCATAGATGCACTCCAAGTTCTGCCTTCCTAAATAATATCTACATTGCGCTCATAATTACTATGCATCCATTGCTGTTTTGCTTGGTGAAAATTGTTCATATGTGCTGCATACTAATTCGGGAAACATCCACCATTGTTTGTGAACAACTAATCTATTTGAAGCTTTTTGCTCTCACTGTAAATGCAAAAAAATATTTTACTAATGTTTTCTGCTAGCTAGGAAGACATTTTTTTCTTTTAAATTTATCTTTCTTTTTTTTTCCCCCCACATTACTTCAAATGCCAGTAGACAGAATGATAATGCTTTCAGATACTGCAAAATTTCCAGGAAGATTAATACTGTACCTTTCACAATAGGTGGTTTATTAATAGAAAATTAAAAAATAAATACTACTCAATACTGAGATACAGGGAGATGTATAGCATCCCAAATCAGTGCATGCAGATATGAGTTATGAGCCTGATCCAAGTCAAAACTGTCTTTTCAGTTGACTGAGCAGTGCTACTACACTAATCTAATGCCAGTTCCACAATATTTTTTGGAAGTGCAGAATAAACATGGTACCCAGAAGGAATACTGTCCTGGGGTGATGTTATGAGGCTCCTTTATTCCGTAACCATCTGCTTAGTGCCCAAAGTACCTGTACCTCTGAGGTGGGCCCGGGGGGCGGGGCCGGAGCCGCGAGGCCCCAGGTGCGGGGCAGTTCAGCGGCTCAGCCCAACGGCCCGGGGGGAACGGCTCGGCCGGGCTTGGGGGCAGGGAGCACACCGGCCACGCTGCACTGCTCTCTCACTCTCTCTTGGGTTTGAGTTGTTCTGGAGGCTTAGAAAAGGTTTTGTTTGTTTTCCCCTTTTCCTTCCCACTGACCTCCCTGGTTTC